>CM076254.1:9958692-10088692 GCA_038380765.1 Odontothrips loti
ACCCACATGGATGGCAACGCAAAATAAATCACTCAAGAGACCGGGAGAAGGCTGGGCTGAAGGCCCGGCTGGGCAGAGCCGGGCATGGCGGCCGCCTGCATGGGCTGATATTCGATTCAACTTCCACGGACCACAAATCCCCCCCCCCTTCCCTCCCTCCCTCTTCCTATTCTCGCTCTGTCCTCCCCGTTCACCAGCGTCACCGGATCTCCCTGGAGCGCGTTGGCGTGTCCGAGGCCCTCGTTCCATTTCCGGGGCTGGACAATTTCTCATGCCCAGCAGCAGAAAAGCAGGCGAACTGGGGTCTGGGATTTTTCGCGCGGCTTCTGGACGTTCGACGACGTCCTGGTTAGTCACCCGGACAGCGCGGGCCTGCAAGTCCTCGCCGCGCCAGAAGCAGGCGGACTCGCGCCTCAATTTCTCATACCGGGTCTTTCAGCGGGACGCGGCCGCCCTGAGCCGGGAGGCGGGTCGCCATTCCCCGCATAAATCGTCGTGAGAACGACACGCGCGCCGCCTTAATAGATTACGCCGTTACAAATCACCGGGACAACGCGCTCATGTTATTCACAAGCTATTTAGTGCGTGTTTGTGTGCGCATCGGGCTGACGGCAACGACGGACAGATTGGGATAATTTACTCCCCTTCTCGTTGGCGCCGCGCTGACGGACAGCGGACCCCCCGCGAACCGTCGAGCCCTGGGATCGGGCGGAGTCGATACCTGGATGAGGTCACGGTGGTGCGCCAGTGCACGGGGTCGTCGCGGAGGTGGGGCTGATGTTGGCCTGGCTCTGGTCGTGACATACCGGCACTGCCGGGGGGGGGGGGGGGCTGCGGGGGCCGCGGGGGCCGCGGGGGCGCCGAGCCAAACAAGTGTCGTGGTGACGACGGTGTTCCGGCCTGAGCACCGCACTGCCGCGCCCTCCCCGCCAGCGATCGGACAGGACAGACGCTGCCACGGGCAGCACTGGGGGCGGGGCGGGGCGGGGCGGGGCATGTTTATTGCGATGTTAAGTCCGTGTCCCTCTCCATCTTGCTCCCGCCGCCGGCCACCGCCGGCCGCCACCGCGTCACAACACCGGCTGTAAGACCACCCGAGTTACGCGCTGCACGACGAGTGCTCAATTTCCGCGGCCCGTGCGTCTTCGTGCCCCGGACTGACACCGGGCCAAAAATAAATGCGAAAGAAAAAAAGATTAGCATTCACAACTATTTTTTCCGTTGATTTTCGGTACAGAGGCAAGATATATATATAGATGGGAGAACTACTTCGTTGCGTGAGCAAAATGCAAGAAATGGAGTGTTTATTCCCGCAACCAACCTTTCGCTATATATATATATATATATATATATATATATATATATATATTATTTTATTATATATTATATTATTTTTTTTCCTGACCTCTTTTATCACCTGAGAGTGTGTCAGAAAAAGCGCAAGGCGGGGACATCCGCTGCTCTGCTGACCTGTCCGGCCCGTCCACGACCACTCGCCGCGGCCAGTGCCACTCAGCACAACGTTTCCATTTTTATGGCAGCTGCGGAAAGCGCATTTATTCTGTTTTCCTCCTCCCGATGCGCAAGAGAAGCGTCTTTTTATTATTTATCTCTCTCTCTCTCTCTCTCTCTCTCTCTGCTGGTCAGGGGACGCCGAAGCAGTTGTGGCACCGCTGCTGGCTGCTGCTACCGACCGACTCGTACCGCGCTATGCTGCTGCAGTCCCAATATTATGCTAATACATCGAGATTCCGCACACACCCTGCTCTCCTGAGAGAGAGAGAGAGAGAGAGAGAGAGAGAGAGAGAGAGAGAGAGAGAGAGAGAGAGAGAGAGAGAGAGAGAGAGAGAGAGAGAGAGAGAGAGAGAGAGAGAGAGAGAGAGAGAGAGAGAGAGAGAGAGAGAGAGAGAGAGAGAGAGAGAGCGCACAGTAAGCAGGGCAGCGGCAAGTCATGCAGAGTAGCGCTATTGCTGATATGATCGGTTCTATATAGAAATACACATATCACTGGAAGAATGCGGCAGGCGCGGACGGGAAATAATATCAATCTCACGGAAATAGTGTTGGAGAAGTCGCTTTGCATCTCTTTCATGCCGCGTGGATATGAACGGGGAGGGGGTATGGCGGCACGGACACGCACACACACACTTGCACGCACACGCCCGCCAAACGCACGCACGGCGCACGCAGCTTACAATGAACGCCCCACAACGGTTGGCTATTTCTGAAACTCGGCCCTCGCACGTCGCAGCGGCGGCGGCAGCAGCGGCGGTGGCCACAGTGGCAGCGGCAGCAGAGGCAGCAGTGGCATGCAGCTCATTTCTGTTCCGTTCGAACCGGAAATTAAATTTTCCGTTTGAATGATGCGCTACAGAGCGCCACGCGCTCGCGTAATGGGGCGGTGCGGTGCGGCGGCGGGCGGACGGCTACCTGCCGCGGACAGCCAGGTACCAACACCACAAAAAAAAAAAGTCTCGGAAAAATTTTGAAGCACTGGTCAACTTTTCCCTTTTCACCTGCCATCCCCGCGCCGAGTCGGCACGCAGAGAAAGGGGAGAAAAATTTCCCTTTTGTGCCCCAAATTATTATTATTTTTATTCCTGTCTAGGGGGGCAGAAAGGAAAGTCAACTTGGAAATAAACGCAATTTAGAATGCTCGTCTTGAACCTTAATCAAATGCTAATTAATTTTTACAGCGCCGGAGGACGGTAATTGAATGACGTGGCGGAGCGCCAGGAGAAAAAACAGCGCGCGTCGCCCCCAACCCGCAAAACCCCAAAGGAGGGAGCGAGACGGAAGAGCAGACGCGCTCAAACAATTCACTGTGATGTGGCCACGGCCCGGCCCGGGCAGCACCGCACACCTCACGGCCGAAATTAAGTGCGTTGATCCTAGAGCCATCTGAGCCCCATATTTTGTCATCCACTTTACGCGGGCAGCGGCGGGCCCGTGTGCCTCGTGCCCCTCCCCTTCCCCCTCCCCCTCCCCTCCCCCTCTCCTCCTAGATCCACCCTCTCCCACCTGCGCTGTATAGCTGCGGCCAGTGGCTCCACTCTTTCCCAGTAATTATGTGTGTGTAAGCCTCGGCCTGAGCACGACGCTTCTTAGCCACCCCTCTCTGTCGCACGCGGAAGTGCGTGGCCAGGAACAGTTGTACACCTCTTTCTCTCTCTCTCTCTCTCTCTCTCTCCTCTCTCTCTCCTGGACCTCTCCTCGGAGGCAGCCCGCCAGGGAGGGACTGTGCATTTCATTTCGCGGTGTTGGGTTTCGGGAGTTATGGTCCCCCGCAAGGAACGAAACCAATTTAGAGGCTTTATTTCGTTCGCTTTCGCGTTTAGAGTGCAGCGGCGTGCGTCCCGGCCGGTCGGCGGGGTCTCCGCAGTCCCTTTGGGGCGGCGGCGGGGGCGGCGGGGGCGGCGGGGGCGGCGGGGCGGCAATCCCGTGCGTGCGCCCGTGTTTACTCTGGACCAAATTTTTTCCGTGCCTCTTTCCTCCTTCCCGCCTCCGCTCCCCGCGGGTCGAATTTCCCGCGCGCCGCCCGGCGAACGCTGCAGCAGCCAATGGCAGGAGAGCACACTTCCGCGGCTGACCAATCGCAGGCCTGGCCGGGCTCCACGCCTGCAGTTGCGGGGGTTCGAACCCCGGACCGCCGCACGCCTCGCCTCGGCTATGAGAAGTCATGCGATACTACCCTGCACCCATTAGAGACCTCGTGTCTTATACCGTCCATTCTAATTACGCATGTAATAAAAAAATTAAAAGCGCGTCGGGTTGAGGAAACCAGGAATAAAGAAGGGCAGACTGCTGCTGCTGCAGGGAGTATTGTGTGTCGGAGAGACGTGGGCGAGTTACCGAGGCGGCCAAAGTAATTGTTCAATGAAAAACAGAAAACGAAAAACACTAGCTATCCACGAGAATGGTCTATGTTCGAACATAACTATTCCAAAGTTATCACCACCCCAGACTGCCCTTCGGGAGGAGGGCGTCAGCTCGCCCTCTTTGCAAAACCTCATCGGGAGATAAAAATCTGTTTGCCTAACTGGCGCCCTTTTTCCAGGCGGACGTTCTGTAATCCGAAAATCTGAGCTGCTGCTGCTGATGCGCGCGTCCTGTGAATTGTACCCCCCCCCTCCTCCGCTCATCTTTTGCACCCTTCTTAAACATTCCTAAGGGCGTTATAAAGCGCCGAGTGCGGCAAAGACTCTGTCGTCTCTCTCTCTCTCTCTTCCTTACTGCCCATGTCTTTCCATACTTCCTCCCTCCCTCCCTCTCTGTCTGTCTCTCCTTTATCTCGCAAAAATAGAACCCCTCTCCCTTCTGAATCTCGGGCGGGCGCCGCCTTTTGTTTTACAGATCAACCTCGAAGATTCGCTTCAACATCCCCGATTCTTTCAGAGCAATGCCATTGCCGTCGGTCGAAGTGCGCTCCACTGAACGGACTCTGGTACGTCTCGTGGTCAGTGAATGCTGTAGGTGAACCCGCCGGCGGTGTCTACCGGTCCCTGCGACTCCTGGTTGTGCGTCCGCTACGCTCCGCGGTGTCTCTGTGCAAAACGTTACTTCCCACGCCGCCCGCCCGGACCCCCCGGGGAGACCCCCTGCGGGGCTCGGAGGACATCCCAGGATGTGCCCGACCTCCGATATTGGCCGCGATGAGCTCGCAGCAGCCGATGTCCGATACGCTGAGTGTCTCTGCCGCTGTAAGAGCCGCGCACTTCTTCAACCGGCACATACCACCGACGGTGTTGATTATTGGCAGCACTGCCGCTCTGCAGCCGTTTGCATTATTCGCAGGTATAACTGGAACCCCTCCTCGGGGGGAGGGATGGATGCTGGTCATCCAGTATGACGTATACGCACCGGTGACTAGCGAGAGAGGCTATTCGCAGGTCATTCGGAATTATTCACAGTTAGCAGGGGAGAGAGAGAGAGAGAGAGAGAGAGAGAGAGAGAGAGAGAGAGAGAGAGAGAGAGAGACCGCAGAGTGTCCGGGATGCGCTGCGAATAATGGAAGACGTTATGCGGGGCCGCTGCACGGGATTGGGAAAAAATGTGTGGGAGTGGAGTGGTAGTGCGAAGCAGTGAGCGGCGGCAGGAGAGTGAGGGAGATGAGAGGAGCGGCAGCAGTATTTTTGCAACGCCTTTATATAATTCAATAACAGCGAACGGCACTCCATTGGGCGGGGGCGGTGCGGGGAGGGGGAGGAGGGCAGAGACTTTGGAGCGCAGGAGTGGAGCAGAGAAGCACGGAGATAAGCAGGTCAGAGTGTGTGACAGCCACGCCCCGCCCGCTCCAGATAGCATCACACGGGTGATCGGGGAGGGCCGGAGGGCGGAGGGTGTGGTAGGTGACGGCGGCTACCGCGACGGGCCGCGTATGTGCGCCGCTTGATTGTAATCATTTCGGCCCTAACGACCTCCACCCGTCTCTCTCGCACTCACGTGTATCTCGGCACAGCATCGCCGCGCTATGCCGGAAACGCCATAACCACGGGGCCTCGTGGACCCGCGGCAGGCGAAGTTTAAATAAGTCACACCAGGGGCGCTGCTGGCGCGCTGTCTCGAATGGACCAACAGCTGAAGACCTTCGGGGCCAGAACCAGGAATAATTTTCTGCACAGGGGAGCAGGCCGGCAGTGTCAGAAATTTTCCACTGAAAGGCGCGGAAAAACGCGGAAAATACATTTTTCGGACTTTCACGCCACGTTGAAACTTTCTTTCCCGAAAAATATTCTCGAGTCTCAAACCTCCATTCCTCAATTTCTCTGAAAAATTTTCGGGCGAAAACTTTTGACAGTGTGCGAGTTGTTGCGGTGCTCATAGTGTCACGTTGCATCGCTGGCAGCGTCATGGGCGACGCCGCGCTAAGCCAAGCGTGAAGATACAGCCACCCACAGCCCCCGGCCGGCCGCCCCCGGCCACCTCCGGCCGCCCCCCAGCCGCCCCCGGCCGGCCGGCTCCAGCCGCCAGACCAAGGGGGGACACTAATCCGAAGAGTTAGTTAGCCACGGGCACGGGGGCTGGTTTAAACGGTACTCAGCGGTAACTCTCTGCTGCTGCTGCTGGACGGAAGTGCGCACAAGAAATGATGGCGGCAGGCAGAGTAGCTCTACTCGTCACGTTAGTTTGGCCGGCAGCCCGCGTGACCCGCCCCGCTGCCATGCGCCCCCCCCCCCCCCCCCCTCCTCTCCTCTATCTATCCCATCCCCCCCCCCCCCCCCCTCACGGACGGTCGGTCCCCGAAGCCCTTCACCAATAATAACCTTCGCGGAAAGGAAACGGGAAACCGGGGAACCCTTGAAGCTGCCGGCGGTGCCCGCGACCAACTGGGCGGCTAATTAGTGTGTGTGTGTGTGTGTGTGTGTGTGTGTGTGTGTGTGTTCGAGTCAGAGAATCCAACCAGCTACGGTGCAGACGTCTGGCAGTTGGTATACGATAGGAAGCGAGTCGTCGTCACGACGGGCTAACGACTCGCCAAACGCCTTAACCTCACAAACGGTGAGTGCGAATGCGAACGTGAATGTGTTTCGCACAACATAAAGCGCAGCGGTCCCGTGCTGCCGCTGACGTAATGCGTCCCCGTTACGCCTGCCGGTTAGGCAGCCCCGAGCTGCGTTGGCGCGCGCGTGTCGTGCGGGCTGGCCTACCCTGGCATTCGCAGGCGCTCTGCCCGCTCTGCCCGGCGTCACAGTTGGCCGTTGTGACTATTTACTCAACGGGCGACAATTAATCGCCCAGAATTGGGCACCAGCCATGACCCTCTCGTTCTCCCGGCTGCGCGCCATGACGGCAATACTCCTCGCCCCGCCCCGCCGGCCAGAAATATCTGCATGGCCGGGCTTGCGGGGGTGCAGCTGATGGGGGTCACAACGGGCTGCGTCACCGGAGCGCCCGTCTCACTCGCACACCCGCGCTGCGAGCGGGCGGGAAAGACAAAGACGGACGCACTTCTTGTGTGTCGTTCTCCATCCCTTTGCCCCCTCTTTCATTTCCTGTTGCAGCGGCGGCGGTAGCGGCTCGGCCGTTATTTAATTGGACCAAAAGCGGAGCCAAAAGCTCCCGCAGATTGCCCGCGCGCGGCGGCCAGACTTCTTTCCAGAGATAAATTGGTGCCACTTTCGTATTTTTACCTTTCGCGCCCAAAGGCGCCGCACCGCCTGCGCCGCCCCCGTGCAGTATCGCAATGCGCAAATTAAAATTTGTGTCGGCCTGCTTGTGGTGCACGGGCCGCGTGGCGCCGCGTGCTTGCAGCCCCCCTCCCCCCCCTCCCCCCCTCCCCCTCCAGGTTCCGGCTGCATTCCGGCGCACCGAGCCTTCCTTTGACGCTCCCGTACTGTCGACAGCGCCGCCGGTGCACGTGACGTGCCGCCAACCAAAACACAAACACATAATATTATTAATAAAAAGTGAAAGTGCACAGTAATTAAAATTACAACCGAGGCCGCATTAAAAAGCTCCCTTTTTTCCGATACATTTTTTGCAAGTGTTGTTTGGAAAGGTAAGAGCAACACATGGTAGAAAATTCCGCTGACGATTGGAAAACTTGTGTAGTCTATTTTTGTGATGTCAACACCTCAAAAGAAAAAACTATTTTTCGATTGTAGATCGGAAAATCATCTAAAAAGTACCTTATAGTCTTTCAAACAAAATCGAGGAACAATTCAATATTCCCAAGTCCCACGTTCGACTCCGGGGAGCTCCGCGGCTCTGAACGATGATGCGTTACTGCCCACGGTTACTTCGGAGTGCACACGTGGCGTCCGTTTTTTTGATATATTTTAACCCCCATCCTCGGTCAGCAGACTTTCAGCAAAATGTTGCCACATTGTTAAGCATGAGGGAGCTACTGAACGCAAAAACATTTTAAGCCACCGGCAAGAATTGAACCACGAACCCATCGGTCGCCAGCCGGTCCGCCTAACCATGCAGCTACTGAGCCACCGTTGATATCCGTGGAGCGGAAGGTATGTACCATGACAAAATTCTGTCGGCGGCGCTGGCGGCGGCGGCGCGGCGCTCGGGTCTACACCGGGAGTCGCACCGCCGATATGCCGATTTCGAAGCGGGCGAGGGGCACTTCTGGCCCGCTGGCGCGGTGCCGGGCTGCGGGGCGGGAGGAGATGAAAACACTTGTTCTTGTATGGTTTATGCAGGCCGCCTCAGGATGCCGGGCAGAGTGCGCAGCGATCGCACACATGTATGAGGGCACGGCACGGCACGGCACGGCACGGCACGGCACGGCACGGCACGGCACGGCACGGCACGGCACGGCACGGCACGGCACGGCACGGCACGGCACGGCACGGCACGGCACGGCACGGCACGGCACGGCACGGCACGGCACGGCACGGCACGGCACGGCACGGCACGGCACGGCCGCTGTGCGGGCGAGTCTCTCTGCCGATGCCGCTCCAATCCGTATCAAAAAAATACACGCTCTTGGAAAAGTAATGCAATGATGGTGAGTGATGGTGGAGAACCGAAGAGAAACCAAAACCACGCACGACAACATTGAAAATTTGGCCGTTTCTGGAGCGCAGTTATGACAATAAATAGTGGAGCTCCCGTGCCCGGCCCGCGGCCTCGGCTCGGCTCGGGATAATACACCTGTCGGTCACTACCCCGACACCTCGGCCCGCCTCGGCACTGACCAGACCCGACCGCGCAGAGCGGTTTCCCGTGTATATGGAAACGAGACATGGATCAGGACGGACTGCTGCCCCGCCCGCCCCCGGCTAGAGAGAGAGAGAGAGAGAGAGAGAGAGAGAGAGAGAGAGAGAGAGAGAGAGAGAGAGAGAGAGAGAGAGAGAGAGAGAGAGAGAGAGAGAGAGAGAGAGACCCTTGCGGTGAGGGAGATGGAGCAGCCCCTTGAGCGGCGTGTAGGGACCGGGCTCCGGAGAATATTTCATGGGGCGCCAAAGTAGGCCGCTGTTATGCGGACGTGGGGCCCAGCGGCCGACCAGCCGGAATGACCACGGCTGACGGAGGTAAGCGGAGGCTGAGGGCGGCCGGGGGCGGGCGGGGGCGGCGGGCGGGGGCGGCGGCCGGGGGCGGCGGCCGGGGGCGGCGGCCGGGGGTGGGCTGACGGGCACGCCAGTCGGCTCGTAACTCACGAAAAGTTTAACACAATCGGTTCAAATATGGAAGAGGGGTTCTGTTCGAAAATTGATGGAACTGTTTTGAGTTTCGATACCGTGAGTCCCCCCCCCCCCCCCCCCCCGCATGAGCAAACTCTGTATATCTGTTGTTTGATGAGCCCCGGCTCAGCCTCTCGTCTGGCCGCCGCGCTTCTGCGGCCGGTGCTCCTCCCCCCCCCCCCCCCCCGCAGCCATCGCACCACGTCCTCGGCGACCCCTGCACGGCACCCTGGGGAAATCTACCCCCACCACCTGGCGGCCGCTCCCACCTGGCCACCGCCGCCGCCTTTTCTGTTACGCCAAAGTCACCGCCTTGTGTCCGATCGCGTCGTCTGCTGCACCCGCCGCGCGCGCACACGAGCCTGATGAGAAAGGCCGCGCTTTTAAAATCGAAGGCGGTGACGTCGTTGGGCGCAAACAGCTCGTCATCATTGGTGGTCCCCCGCGGAGCCCGGCGGAGCCCGGCGGTGCCCGGGCGGCCAATAGCGGAGAGCGGCGAGACGGAACGGACCAATCGGCGGAGCCGGACGGATAATTAGAGTAGACCACCTCGTTTCCGGGACGTGCGAAAAAGCGGCCAGATCCGGAAATAGCTGCGGCTGAGAGCGAGAGATGAAGAGCGAGAGAGAGAGAGAGAGAGAGAGAGAGAGAGAGAGAGAGAGAGAGAGAGAGAGAGAGAGAGAGAGAGAGCTATTTGTCGGTAGCTAGTGCGTGTTTCCGGGTTAGGGGGGCGGGGAGCGGGGTAAGGATGTGGACTTTGTAGCTGCGGAGAAAGAGAGAAAAGGGAATCGTTTGCGGACGGGGGAAGGGGGGGAGGGGGAGGTGGAGTCCCCGCGGGATGCGTCGTTCTGAGGGCGCCGCTGGAGGGATTTCTGATCCCGTCAGGGATGTCGATCCTTCCCCGGACAATCCCTTACTGCCCCCCCCCCCCCCCCCCCTCTGCCACCGGTCGCATTGGGGACGTCGCGTTGCCCTCGCGTCTCCCCGGAGGATCAAGATGGCCAAAAAATGCCGAAGCCCAGCACAGCAGCAGACATCACAGACGGACTGCAACAGACCCGAGCTGACAGGGTACTCGGGCCCGCGGCCGCCACAACAGACTGTCTCTTGTCTCTGTCCTGTCATTAACACTCTCCGCACGTTGTGCGGCGCGTCTCCTTTCTTCTCTCCCCTTCCCCCCCCCTCCCCCGCGTGCCCCTTTTCGACCCTTAATTCAATTTTTCGCCCTGGGCGACTGAGCGCCCCCCCGCCCCTGGTCCGTCTTGGGGGGACCTGCGGGGACCGGGGTGGGGACCAAGCAAGCGAAACTTCCGGCGCATCAAACCCATCCACTGTCCCCCGCCCCCCCCCCCCCCCCCCCCGGTCCGCCCCGTCCACGGCCAGGCCGAACGACGCGCCCGCAAAAGGCCCCGGCCGCCGACGGCGGCGGAGCGCGAACGTGAAACTCAGGAAAAGGAGTGGGAGCGGGTGCGGGAAAGGGCCAGCCAGCGCCCTGCCGGAAACAAATATGAATGGGACGTCGTTGTTGACTCATCGACTAATCGTAGATTTTCTGCCGAAAAAGGGGGGCAACGAAAAAAAAGGACACGAGAGTAAAGCCCCTGAGGGCCTGCTGCCCTGCTGCCCCTGTTTTCCGGGATCCGGGCGGAGGAGGAAAGCTGGTCCGCCTCGGGCTGGAAATAATGAATTGAAAGAGCTGTTAGCCCTGTCAGCGGCACCCTCTCGATGTACTGGAATAATTAGTATCGAATACAGTCGCGATAGGCGCCAGCTGCGCGCTCTGTCTCCCTCGCTCCTCCAACCCTTCTCCGTCTTCCACCCCCCTCGCCGAGGGTCAACGCGCTTCACGTTGTTGCCGCCGCCAAGGCAGTAGTCGTCGTGAGCCCGATTCATTTCCGGACGGGATTTATAATTAATGCTCCCAATTAAAACTCTAAATTAGACTACTTTCTTGCAGCAACACATCCCGTGCTCCGACAGGCTACTACTACTCCCACTACCCCTGCCGCCGCCGCCCCGCTGCCACACCCGTAAAACCCGCTTCACGGTCCCTTATGATTTACTTTATATGCCTGCAACGATAAATAATAAACTTTTCATTACGGCATCAGTTGTTGTTGTCGGTGTGCTGCGGAAATAAAACGCGCCTGATCGCAATGGCAGCTCTCTCTCTCTCTCTCTCTCTCTCTCTCTCTCTTCCTCACTATCCCTTTCTCCCTCCCTCCCCACTGTGTCTTACTGCAGCACGGGGGAGGCTCAGTGTGGACACAAGTGTTTCCGGTTGTCGGGCAAGGTCTCATTAAACCGGACCTAATTCGCAAAGTCAAAGAAGTATAAAAGACTCTCAGCGTGGTATTCTATTCCATTACCCGTGTTGTGACGCGGTAGTTGTTTCAGACGGCGAGCTTTTAGCATAGTTTGGTGGCGCAGGCTAGCCAACGGCAGTGCGCTATGGCGCAAAGGTGAAAGTAGAGTTGTTTTTCCAGATTTTATTCCTACCCCCGGCAGGAATGGCTACCTGCCCGGTCTTTTGTTGTGCGAGGGCAATCTCAAGGACACGGCGGTGCCAACCTTACCGCACCGCCCTCCGCCCTGTCGCCCTCCGCCAGGAGCCCAGACCTCATCTGAATTGCATCGGCCCGGCGACGCGCCGACACGCTCAAAGTTGGCCAGACTGGTCCCTATTACGGGCAGGTCCCCTGACCGCACCTGGCACTGTCAAAGGTCGGCGGGGACCCCAGCGGCCCCGGGACCTCAGCGGGGGGAGGGGATGCCGTCGGCGACCCCGTCCGGTCACACGGGAAGCGCCGGCCGCAATGGTGGTGGTGGCGGTGGGGGTGGCAGTGCGGGCAGCCCACTGCCGCCAACGGCACCGCATTTTGAAATCGTCGGCGCTGTGAATCTCACTCCGCTTTCTTTTTTTTTATTTTGTTTTCTTCCTTTTCCTGGGAAAAGTGTGGCGTTTGCGTTTTCCGTGCAAAACCTGCCGCCACCGCCGCAGCGACAAGAAACGGCAAACAACATAACAACGGTGGCTACTTCCTTCTTTTGCTGTTTTACAAAGGGCTCCTTCCGAGGCATGGAACGCCAGCAGCGGCAGCAGCGGCAGCAGCGGCAGCAGCCAGACCACTCTCGTCTGATTGGAGAGGCCGTTGCCGGGACCGCCCGCCGCACGGAGGCGACCAGGAGCGGCCGGGGGCGGCCGGGGGCGGCCGGGGGCGGTCGGGGGCGGCAGGTTTGAAGAGTCACCCTTTTTTGTCTCAGCATGCCCGATATTCATGGCCTCCCCCCTTCGGCTACTCGCGTATATCCCCTGGACACGAGGGGGACGCGGCACTGGTCCAAAGAGCTCGGCGGAACTCGGTGGTGCGTGCCGCGGCCACTCCAGCAAGGGCCTCCTCAAAAGTCCTCCTCCACCTGCCGCTGCTGCTGCTGCTGCTGCTGCTGCTGCTGCTGCTGCTGCTGCTGCTGCTGCTGCTGCTGCTGCTGCTGCTGCTGCTGCCACCGCCGCCGCTGCTGCTGCTGCTGCTGCTGCTGCTGCCGCCGCTGGGCATGCCTAGCACATCCATAACGAGGCGGGAGGCGCCAAGGTGCCGGGGTGGACTCCTCCAGGACCGAACCGGACCGAACACGACCGGAGCGTCACGAATCACGATATGACTTCTGCATCAGAAAAGTTCCGTAAAAACCACGTACACTGTAATTAAATGTGTCAGGATTCCTCTCCCGTAGAGGATCCTTGAAAACCATGAGTGCTACACCCACCAAAAATAAATAAATAAATAAATGGTCTCGCTAAAAAACCATTTTTTTTTTGTTGAAAATTTAGACCTTTTTTCTAAAACGGAGCGGCAAAGACGGCGGAACTCTTGTATTTTGGGGGTGGACGGTCAGTTACCCTAAGCCGGCGCTGTATCTCGAGGGTCGCTGGTTCGATCCCCATCGTCAGCGCCAAGCGATGCTCGGCAGCAGATAAGAGTGGGGGCCCGGTGGTGGACCGGGCCAAGGGGTCCGCCGCGCGCTGCACACACGCGCACACACGCGCACACACGCGCGCACACGTACGGAGCCAGCAGGTACTTCGTGGGTCCAGGGCGGCCGCACGGACTTGCTTACTTGGCACGGACTAGCTGGGCACACACCATGCCGTATACCCGCAGTGGCTCTAAATATCAGAGAGTGGCTTTGCTGGCCGTGTCCTCCCATGCTGGGGCGGGCGCCCTCCCTAACACACCCAACAAAAATAGTTAACGTGTGTGCGGCTTGCTGGAAAATACCGGAACGGTGATAACACCAGTGCACTCTCTGCACGCAGAAGGTATATGCAGAATCGATAAGACCCTACACATACACACACACACACACACACGCACACACACACACGCACTCTCTCTCTCTCCTTCCCCGAGAGCTGTTTATCATTTTACGACGAAGGCAATGCGGGTGCTTTTTATACATATACGCCCAAACAGCGTATCATAAAAGCCTCTGCTTTCCGCCCCCGCGTGTCGCCCGCAAATCCGAAGGGGGTTAAACGCGTTTAAGGCGCGTGTGGCCGTCATTAACGTTTTCGTACACACACACACACACACACACACACTCACACCATACGCACGCCTTTCAGTGTGCAGCCATTGCCCACGAAGGGCTGTTCAGTTAGTAGACCGCTGAGCGACACTGTCGGCTTTACTTGAACGTCCCCTCCGGTGTTGGGAGGGCCTCACACGCCCGCTCACGCCCCGCTTCCCCACCGCCGCCTACGCCTGTCCCGTTTCATGGGCCTTCGTCGTCACCGCCTTGCCGAAGCGGAACGAGACACACCAGGCACGTACGGCCCGCTACCGCGACAAAGTGAAAAGGAGGACAGGGGCGGAGGGGGAGAGGGAGAGAGAGAGAGAGAGAGTGAGAGAGGTCGACAACAGGACAGAGATAGGAGTCAAAATGTCCTCGGGTTAACCACATCACCTGAGGCCACGCCAGGGGAGACGCCGGCGGCGAGGAGAGAGAGAGAGAGAGAGAGAGAGAGAGAGAGAGAGAGAGAGAGAGAGAGAGAGAGAGAGAGAGAGAGAGGACGGAAGGTGATTAATTCAAGGGGCGTTCGGCAGCCTCCCTCGGTCCGGCCGCTCCGGGAGGACGACGAAGACTTTCCTTCCGTGCCTGCTGCAGCGCAGGCGCCTGCGGACGGCAGGGTAGGCAACACGGCAGCGCACCTGAGCTCGCCGGGCTGGCCTACCCCCCGGGCGCCCGCGCTACGCAGACCGTCCTGAACAAGATCGACATTCGTTTGAGACCCCATAAAAATAGTAAAAGCGGTATTTTCATCCGCAATAAAGCGTCGCACAGTGAGCCGAGTCGTGGGAACTGGCTGGACGTTCTGTTGGGCCCCCATGTCTGCACATGTGGTGTTCCAATTTTTTTTTTCAAAATTGACATAGACCCATTGTACAGCCCCTTGCACTTTTTGCTCGGATTGAGCAGCGCTGCAGTGGCGGCAGCAGTGGCGGCAGCAGTGGCGGCAGCAGTGGCGGCAGCAGTGGCGGCAGCAGTGGCGGCGCCTTGTATCGCCCTCTGAACAGCGCGGAGCTCAACGGTTAATACTGTAAAATCCCTTCATCTCCGCGAATTCACAATCCGTCGGCGCGCTGTCTTCGTCTGTGGGTCCGGAGCCCCCCCCCCCCTTCCCCCCTCCCCACCGCCCTTTCACCAAGAGTGTTGGAACGTTTAGGATTGTGCGCGTCAAGGATTAGGGATGAGCCCAACGGGATTTCGAGAGCAGCAGGACGAAACGCTTGGTCCGGGTGGTGGCAGCGAGCGAGAGAGAGCGAGGACGATTGCGCTGGCCGTGGGAGGAAGCGAGACGGACAGGCGTGCGCTGTGTGCACAGGCCCAGCGCAGGACAACAGGTGTAGGCAGGTGCGGCACATCTGCAGCAGAAGTGCGGTAGCCTCTCAGAGGGAGGCCAGGGCACCAGGGCCCAAAGCAAGGCCCGCACAGGTGTGTCAGAGGACACCTGGCCGACCAATTAATTAGTCACGTGACTTAACACCTCAGGTAGTTTCCGCAGGTGGCGTATCGATATAGTCGCATTTAAAAAGGGAGGATGGTCTGTGTTGTGAATTTTGAAAAAAATAAAAACACACTTGTCATGTTGAATTGGACTCTGTTGGAATCTGTTGCAGACAGCTGTTTGCTCCCATTCCATCAGCGCATTTTATTCCCTGCCACCGAGTCAACCCGACAGACAGACAGACAGACAGACAGACAGACAGACAGCAGGGCCCCGCTTTCATTTCCGCAATATTATTCTGCGTCTCAAACTCTCGTGTTGGTCGCGTCCCTTTAACGCCCCTCTGCTCTTTAGCGCATTTCTACAAAGGCGGTGGGATTTGTGTGCGCGCTGGTTGTGTAATCTCAGCGCCTCCTTCATCGCACCGCTTTTAGGGGGAGGCTTTTAACGAACGACGCTCGCCCCTCCACCGCATCACGATCCGTGGTTCGAATACCGGCGGCCGCCGCGGTAGTCGCGAACTAGTTTTCCAGCCGTATGCATCCATTCCAGATAGCCGCCCGATTGCCATTAGAAATCATTTGAACGGCGCTCGAGGTGTGTCTCCTCTGCGGCAGCATGTGCGACCTCAGCACCGAAGCAGGAGGTGACACAGCGACCGAAAGCAGACGGGAATAAAAGAGAGAGAGAGAGAGAGAGAGAGAGAGAGAAAGAACCCCAGATAGGGTATCAAAAAGAGAGGAACACGTGCCAAACCTGACGCCCGATACCCGATCGGATTGCTGGTCTGCGTTTTACGAGGACCTTAATTGACCGCAACAGGCGACGTGACACGAGAACGGATGCCGGGTGACACTCGGGAACACGGAGCCGGTACTTACCCCCCCCCCCCCCCCTCCTCTCTCCAGAGAACACCCAACACCCAGAGCCTTGGGGCCTGTGACAACTCGTCTCGGACGACACCTCTCTGCTAACGTCCGCGCGCAACAAGGCACTTCGTCACTCACACTTCTCCCTGCCTCACTCTCTCTCCGTCTCTCTCAACTCTCCCCGCCCCCGTCACTCTCTCTCTCTCTCTCTCTCTCTCTCTCTCTCTCTCTCTCTCTCTCTCCGCCGCCGTCACATTTTTGATTTCGCGTTTCGCGTCCGGTTACGCGAGCGAGCGAGTGGAGGAATAAGGAGAGGAAAAAAAGGGCAGTTGATTGCTTTTTCGCTGTCGAGGCGATGAAAGCAAGGCGAAGAAGAAGAAGCGGCAGCACGGGCAGGCGGGCAAAACAACAACTATAAAATGATGAAAACAGATAAAAGCGGCGCGTGATTTCGGCTCGGCGGCTTTTCTCTCTCTCTCTCTCTCTCTCTCTCTCTCTCTCTCTCTCTCTCTCTCTCTCTCTCTCTCTCTCTCTCTCTCTCTCTCTCTCTCTCTCTCTCTTACATGATTGGTGTGCCCGGCACGCGTTCACCATTAGCATAAACACGGCAGCTTAATATCGGCTATCAGAGCGGGGGAGGGGAGGGAGAAGGCATTGAGATATTTCAACATGCCTGTCACCGCCGCCACCGAAACAGCCAGTGTCTACATCATCCGCACAGCCACGCGGACGTGGGGCGAGAGGACTATTTGTACGCGCCGGATTGGTAATCAAGTTCAGTTTTCTTTCTATTTACCGCGTTTCTTGGGAGATTTTTTGATATCTGTAAAGTCGAATAACACGCAAAGTATAGAAATAAAAAAAATCGCACTGAAGGATGCGGTCGGAATTGATGGTCTGACATGACATGTATTCGGTCGCTACACTCTGATGTCTCCCACAAGGACGACACAATGTTGCAGGACCTCCCGTCCCCTCCTCCCGCACGCCCACGACCGCGTCCGAATGCGCTGTCCATCTCGTGTGTTGGCGCACGCGAGTGCGACAAGGACGGGGGATACGTTTGTCGCGTGTCCAGTCGTGCCACCCGCTGTCCAGGCTCACCTGGCACACTCGGTGAGGTGAGTGCAATTTATGATGATGAGTGCGTTTACTTTCTCGACGGGGCTGCCTACATCCCCCCCTCTCTCTCTCTCTCTCTCTCTCTCTCTCTCTCTCTCTCTCTCTCTCTCTCTCTCTCTCTCTCTCTCTCTCTCTTTCTCTGTCTCTCTCTGTCTCTCCCCCTCTCTCTCTTCTTTGGAACGTTTGGGGCAACGCGAACGGGGCACACTGGCTCTTGGACGAATTTCGCGTGAGGAATTCACACCGGGAAAAGTGATTTGAATGATTTGTCACGTCTACTTCTTGATCAAACATTCAAAATTGACTATCTCGTCAATTTTTCCTATTTCCTATTTCTCTGAAACTCTTCCGTCTCAACTGAGATGCAGTTCTGCCACATACCGGCTCTCACTCTTCTGGCAGTGTACCGGGCTCTGCGCTGCAGACGCTCGCATGCAGTATAAACGCACCCAATGACTTATTATCCGGCAAAAGGGATCGGAAACGAAAGTGAGGCCGCGTGGGTGGAAATGACGGTGGAAGTGTCCCCCACTCCCCACTTCCCACTCCCCACTCCCCACCTGGCCGAGGCGTGGCGCTCCGGGCCCGGCTCGTGCGTTCCATTTCCTTTGATTTACTGCCCCTCACCTCACCGTTTGATTGTATTTTAATGTGGCTGATGGCCTCCACCGCGGAGCGCTGGACACACGCACGCACGCATGCACGCACGCACGCACACACGGCTGCCACTGCGAGGACCTAACCTGCCCAGCCTTATCTAACGACGCCTGTTATCACGCTCCGGGTACCCGCGGGGCTCTAGTTGCTCTAGCAGCGCGAGTAATCTCCCGCCCCCCTTTTTGTACAGAGTTTCGCGCGCACCGCTCTGGAAAGAAAGTGATTTTAATTTGCGCCGCCCGCCTCGGCGGTCGGGTCCGGTCCATGGGACCTCTTTGACCATAGGAAACTCCGGAAAAGAGGTCCGTCAGAGGCAGCGGCCACGGCGGCCAGTTGGGGGGGCTGCGGCCGCGCCGGGCGCCGGGTACCTCGGGGTACTCGTCTGGGTGTCAAAGGAAGGGCCCGGCGTGCGCTCGGAGCGGGGAGAGGCCCTTTGAACTTGGCGATCCGCCGCCGCCGCTGCCTCGCGAGCGGCGGTCTAATTGGCGCGCGAGTGACGCGTGATTGGGTGCGGATGGATGGCGCACCAATGGCGTAGCTGGCCGGGGGGGCGCGCCCCCGGGGCGGGTCTTTCAAACACGACGGCGACACCGCGAGGCATTCCGGAGCAGCTGAATGGCCCTCGTGCAGCCGCGCTGAAGGCGCTGCAGCGCGCGGGCGCTGAAACTGAAAACAAGGACTGCAGCGCGCGGGCGCTGAAACTGAAAACAAGGACTGCAGCGCGCGGGCGCTGAAACTGAAAACAAGGACTGCAGCGCGCGGGCGCTGAAACTGAAAACAAGGACTGCAGCGCGCGGGCGCTGAAACTGAAAACAAGGACTGCAGCGCGCGGGCGCTGAAACTGAAAACAAGGACTGCAGCGCGCGGGCGCTGAAACTGAAAACAAGGACTGCAGCGCGCGGGCGCTGAAACTGGAAACAAGGACTGCAGCGCGCGGGCGCTGAAACTGAAAACAAGGACTGCAGCGCGCGGGCGCTGAAACTGAAAACAAGGACAACGGCGAGCGGCGGCCCCAGCCAAGACTTCACTTCCTACATTATGCAGCGTCGCTTCTTGCACTGCTGCGCTTCGCGTGGATTCGCATTGCCCGCCGAAAATAGCGCGTCCTAAAGTGACAGTGACTAAGTGGCCTCGCGGGTACCAACTAATACCGTGTGCAAGAGAGAGAGAGGGAGAGAGAGAGAGAGAACGATAGCGACAGAGAGAGACGGTCGACATAATAGGTGAGGGAGTCAAGCCTTTACTCCTTGCCTGGCAGGCGCAGTTCGTCTTCTTCGGCGGAGTGAACCAGCGGTGCGCTAGAAAGGTACTTTGCGCGCGCCACAGAGAGTGAGAAAGAGACAGAGAGAAGTTTTTGTGGCCGCCCGCACGGCACTGAAAGCGGCCGCGCTTTCGAAAGCGTTCGAAGCACCGTCCTTCCTGCACTCTCTCCCCTCCTCTCTCTCTCTCTCTCTCTCTCTCTCTCTCTCTCACACACCGCTCGCGCATCCCATGACGGCGCGCGCATTAACAACATCGGACCCAGCGCCGCAGTGTGGCAGCATAATCGAAAAGACATGTAGATGTTTGAAAATGAATGGGAACGCCGCCGTAAACAAGCCAGGCAGGCGGGAGACACGCTACCGCCGCGTGTGTGTGTGCGTGCGTTCGTGCGTGCGTGCGTGTGTCCCACGCACTGCTTTGCCAACAGAAAGAAACAAGTTAGCGAGGGAGCCCGGGCATCCTCCTGGTTTCGCACGGCCCTGAACATTCGCGGACACACTCGGGGGGTGAATCCAAACCCACAAATCTATCCGGTATGACACTGTCATTCCATTTCAAAATATCTGTGTCGCTTCGCTGGGCCGCACAACATTCCGCTTCTGCCCTCGCCTGGCCGCGTTCTAACGACGCTGATGCAGCGATGACGGTCAAACTGTTGTTGTAGAGGTCGGCCCCGACTGTAGCACCTGACGGAGCACGCCAGCTATTTGAAGAATTTTGATGCGGCCCTCGTGCGTGTGTGTGTGTGTGTGTGTGCGTGTGTGACGCGGGCAGCAGAATGCACCGTGAAAGGTCGCCGTGTCTTCTAATTGCACCGGTACAGTCTGCCAAGCGAGGGCCCCGACATGCTGTCGGCCAGGCTATGAGAGATTTACGAGGCAGAGAGGGAAAAGCCCTTCTTCCTTCTTGCGGGTCCCGCGGCCGGCGGCCGGGGAGGGGGGGGGGGCTGCCGACAACCTAGCCTCATTACTACAGCCGCTGACCAATTTCTCATACGTTGATTTTATCTCCGCGGCTACCGAAAAATAAATGTTGTCAACACGTAAAGGTGTGATGCCAGTCGGGAACGCAAAATTTCGGAGCAAAGCAGCGGGAGTTCTTGTAGTAGTGGGTATAGTGCCATTCAGTGGGCCGGAAGACACCGCTGGTCAGTGTGACCAGAGCGACCACTATGTCTCCGGCCGCGGCGTCGTCCCAAGCCCTGGAGCGTGCAAGCGCGCAGAGGTGGACGGATTTCCTCTCCCCACCGCCTTCTCTCTCTGTTTACACCTGGAGGCCCGCGCGCACCCACACACGCACACACACGCACACACACGCACCTGCACTTCAGCCAGAGGTGTGTGGGGGCGGGCAAAGACGGGGGACTCGAGTGTTGACCCAAAGGATAGTGCGCGCACTCGAACACCGGACCGAGAAGGCATCTCGAGTACTCCTCCTCCTCTTCTTTCTCCTCCTCCTCCTCCTCCTTCTTCTTCTCCTCCTCCTCCTCATCCTCCTCCTCCTCCTCCTCCTCCTCCTCCTCCTCTCTTTTTATTTCATCTTTCTGGCCGCAAGGGTTCAGCTCGTGTCCATTAACGTGTTTGTGGCCAAAAAGAAGCGATGCCAACGTTGACGACAAACTTGAGAAAAGGCAAAGGGATAAGAAAAGGAAATAACCGCCATGTTCAGCCTTTACTTTATTGTAGATCCCCGTGCTGTGACGATGAGCGACGTTCGGAGAAGAAATGAGGAGGTGATGTGTCGCTCAAGCTAAATTCCTCGTACGGTTCGCTTCCCACGATGGCAGTAACAATCCTGCAAATTCCTCATATTTTTCTCATATTTTTTTTTTGTTTCGTGTCGATTTTTTAATATATTTTTTTACCTTTGCTCGCGTTGTTGGAACTGCACGGCATTTTAAGAACAGATAATCACCGGGAGCTTCACGGGCACACACACGCACACACACACACACGCACACACACACTTGTTAGCAGTTTGACTGAAATATGCACAAGCCAGCAACACACATGCCCTATAGCCGCGCACGGCTACGGGCTCGGCCACGATATCGGCCGCGGGTGCTGGGGAAGGTGACCGCATTAAAATCTGAATAATAAATATGGCGTCCCATAAATCTGGCTTTGGTGGTCGCCTCCTCGTCCCGATGGAAGGCAGAGAATGGGTCCCTGACGACGCTTGACAAATATATCGTGTTGTTGTGAAACGCTCCTCAAAGGGCGTATAGGTGCACGCAGGCCCGCTCATCGCAGGTAATCCCCGGTTAGTGCCCGGCAGACCGACAGATTACTGCTCAGAAATGCACGTTGGGATAGCGGGAATCCGTACTTAATTCTACACAATGTTTAGAAAAGAAATTCGAGGAGTCATTGAATTTTTTTGTTAAATATTTTTAGTTTTCAATGAATATTTGAACTGTTTTTGGCTGTGTATTTGTTGACTTTTCCTTTCGAACTTCGGGATTTCGGAGAAAACAAGCTTTCGGGGACCTGTGCGCCCCTCTCGGACAGACTTCGTGGGTCCAATCGGACACCTGCCAAGGGAAGAAGAAAAGTTGAAGAGGTCATTATCATGGCGGGTCAGTCTGGTGCTCGCAGCTTCCGCGCATGCGCGTCTGCCTATCTCGCTCTTCCCCCAGCGGGACCACTCGCCCCTTCTCTCTCCCTCTAAGGGCGTGAGGGGCGTCTTGAGGGACAGTGATAGATGGCGCCGCATATTCCTCGCCTGCTCTCCCCGTCTCTCTCGCTCTCTTTCGCGCTCTAGTCTCTGACCTTGTCTCTCTGGCATGGCGGTGGTGGCCCCCGGAATTTTCTGGTTAAGTTGCGCCGCCTCTGGTGTGGTTTGGTGGTCCATTGCACGCCTCCACCCACACTATCCCTCTCACTCTATCGCCCGTCCACCCCGTTGACGTCATCTCTCTCCTCCCCACCGCAAACCATGTTTTCTACAATCACGATGAATTTCCCCCCCTTTGACATATTTTCCCTGGCCGCTGCGAGGGACGGTCCGTCATGGGATGGGCGAGTGAAGGGGACACCGCATGCATGCCGGAGAGAGGCATTCTTTTAAGTGGTTTGGACCTGGACAACGGCAGAGCGAGAGAGACGAGAGATGCTTGGCTTTGTGGGCCACACTGCAGGCATGTCCCAAAGCGGCAGCGCTGGCTCGCAAAACGGCGCGCGCGCGCGCGCGCCCACTCACACACGCACACACAAGCGCCCACATACCACTGACAACACTCCTCGCTCTTCAGGGGAGAGGAGGGAGAGAGAGAGGGGAGGGGAGGAGGGGGGCCGCGAACAAGGTAGTAGGGAGCGACACGGCCTGTGAGACCTGCTGGAGGACCCGGAGGACCCGGAGGACCCGGAGGTCGAGCCGCACGCTGCAGGCTTCGCGGCCTGCCGGAACCCAGTCCAATCCCATCACAAAATCACCGTTCGTAAGACAAATTTTCATACTTTCTAGCACCAAACGCAAAGGTTTTATTTTTAAATACAAACTGAGAACCATAGCGCCGCGTGTGTGGAAAGTTTGGCAAGGAAGCGCCGAGACCTAGAGGCGCCTTCTCGGCTGAAGGCGTGTGTGCGTGCCCAACCCCCACCCCCTCCCTGACCAACTCACTAAGCCCGGCTCATCGGCGGCTCATCCTTTTATTATCTTTGTCCCGCTGCGTACTTCGCTAATCGAGCAAATTCTCATCTCAGCAGCAGCAGCAGCTGCAGCGCCCCAGAGCACTCGGACCACTGTTGACTTTCATTTCGCCGCCGCAGAAACCGCGGGGAAGCAGGGCGCAAAAGGAATTAAAACGCAGAGATAAATAATAAAAAGACCTCTTGAATGTCCCTTTTTGTTTCAGTGATTAACAAACCGTCGACATCGTCACCTTGCCGTCAAATCTCAGCTTCAGCTGATTTTGCTAATTAACAGCTTAAAAAGACACACGCCGCCCCTTATCTCTCTCTCTCTTCCTGTACCTCCCCCCCCCCTCTCTCTCTCTCTCTCTCTCTCTCTCTCTCTCTCTCTCTCTCTCTCTCTCTCTCTCTCTCTCTCTCTCTCTCTCTCTCTCTCTCTCTCTCTCTCTCTCTCAGCACCGACAGCAGTAGTTTCGCAGAGCAGGAGAGAGTTCTCCTCGACTCCTCATATGCCATTAATTACCAGCAGAGTGCGGCGACTGCTAGGAAGTGAGCTCAGCTCTCGGCCGACTCCTCTCTCCGCGACACTCGGCAGCGCTTGGGCTGACTGTGTGCCCCTCCGGACCCCCTACCCCAGGGGGGGGGGGGGGGTCCCTGGGGGGTCCCTTGGGGGGGCGCAGGGGGGTCCCGGAGGACGCGTCACAACCCGGCCGTGCACCAGCAGCGCCAGAGTATCTCAGGTGTTTAATAATCTGCCGGAGATTAGTACACAGTGACTTACAAGGAAGGGGACCGCTTAATTTGTCATAAACCGGGTCCGCCGCCGGCTGACGGCGGTGTAGCCCCGCCCGCCCCCGCCGCCCCCCGGCGCTCCCTGGGGGGCGAGGAGTATAGGCATAGCAGCCGAGCAGTCCCCGAGGGTGGGGGGTGGGGGTGGGGGGGGGAGGCCTGCCGTCAGTGACTCACGAGCACAGTGGTCATGGCACGGGAAAATCACCGGCAAAACTAGTGTGGTTTTCGATGTGCTGCACGACATATTCCGAAATATATTTTAAATGTTTAATAAAAATAGAGCGAAATGAAACGAAATGTGGAGAAATTGTAGCAAGGTTGCTCTTTAATACAATTATTTCGGCTGACCCAGCACGGGTCGGACACACACACACTCACAGAGCCGGCCCCAGGTAATAATCATAATTTTACGTAATTTTCCGTACCGGCAGCCCGGCGTTAATCACGGCCCGGCGAGGCGTGAAGTGGTCCTCGCAGGGTTACCGTGCGCGTTGGGCCGCAAGCGAGGAGCCGGAATACAGCGCAAAAAATGTAAAAAAACGCTCAGCGAGCGCTTCACTGGGTTATCGTCCAATCTGGTACATTTTGAACAACTTTGAACCTTTTTTGACAATTTTGAACATTTTTAACATTGTTTGCCTTAGCCATGCTGAGCAGTGTGTTGTGACAGCTTACGTGAACTAATTTCTACATGCACGTGAACTTGGAACTTGCACGTGAACTAATTCGGACTTGCACGTGAACTTATTTGCACGTGAACTGAACGTGAACTTATTCGAACGTGAACATCCACGTGAACTTATTCGAACGTGAACATCGAACGTGAACATCGAACTTGCATGCCTCTCTGGTCCTCGCTTCCACCGCCTAAGCGAGAGAGACGCGTCGAGGCACCACTGAGCTAAGGGGGTAGGGCCGAGCTGTGCTTATTCCATCTTTGTTGCTCCCGCTTTTTGAGCCTGAGCGTAGCGAGGTGCTCTCTACTTTTTTGATAGGCCCTGTTAGGGGCTGGCATTACCGTTACCCTAGTTCGCAGCTTTCCCAGCTCCTTCACAGCCCTAGCTAGTTCGTTCGCAGCCCTAGCCAGCGACCTCATACGCAGAGGGCCCGTTTTCGTGCTTGTCCGCGTTTGTCTGTGCATAAGTAGTGGCGGCGCATTAAGCTGAGGCTAGAGTTCGTGTGCCTTGGCTGGCCGCTGTTAGTAGGCCCTTGTCTATGCACTTACGTCCCTGCGGCCGGGCGCCGATGAATGTTTGCTTACAACTCGTTTTACAGCTGTGGCGTGGTGAGGCGTCGCTGGAGCTGGCACGCACTCGAGGCGTGGCGTGGAGTGCTGCGTTGTGGCTGTGGCGTGCGTGGCGTGGCTTGCTGCGCCTGGCTAGGCGACGCCGACGCGCTCACCCCGCTCCCGCCCCCGCGAGGCGCGGGAGTACTCGTGTGTTCCTATAGGCTTGGCGACCTCCTCAATGTTATGCTTGCTGGATAACTACGAACGACGCCACGGGGCACGGCCACGGCCACGTCCACGGCCACGGCCACGCACCAGACCCCCTAGTATATACTAGTATAGAAGACAAGAGAATAACTAGCAACTTGTATACAGCAGTTACCTGCAGTTAAAGGGTTAACTAACGATAACCCTAAAAATTACAAAACATTTTTCGAACGTGCTGCAGCTGCACTCTGTACGATTTATACACCTGTGCAGTAGGTCATGACACTTTTCTCACATAGTTTTCTTGAATTCTTTCTTTAATTTTGCGTGATAGACCGATATGTCAACACGGTGGTGTGCTTTCACAAAGATGAGAAGGGGTGCGGACTCGAACCCGCGTCCTCTGCGTCTGCTGCCCAGTGCTGGCCGGCGGCCGGGCCGCGCAGTTCTGCGGTTGCAGTCCTGTAGCTCACGGCCGTTTTTACGGCCGCCGAAACATAACGTCTCTGCTTTACGAGCCACGTCTGTCGCAGAGAGGCCCGGCCCCGCCCCGCCCCGCCCCGCCCCGCCCCGCCCCGCCCCGCCTGACCCCAACCCGGCCTAACTGGCTTATTTTCTGCCATCTTGCTCTCGCCTCCCGCCTCACAGCGCCGCGGGTCGCTGATATGATTTCACTGATTATATTCCCGCTCGTATTTTTCCGTGGGACAAGCTCTCCCTCCGTGGTTTACTTCCGGAATGCCTTTCGCCCACTTCCGGTTTGGATGGCGTTCCACTTCCGCGCGGACAGGGTGGGGGTGTCCAGGGGTGTGTCCGACGTCCGGATTGGGTGTTCCGCCGGCGGTGCGAACGGTCCGCCTCGAGTTGACAGGTGTGTGTCGGCCCGGGGGACACGTCCTCGACGGGGCTCGACGCGGACCACAGCTGACGAGGGGCCGACTGGAGGGCCGCCGTCGAGGCCACCGTCGAGGCCACTGCTGCAGCCCGACGACATGTCCGTGTCAGTCCAGGCGAAGGGCCAGAACACTCGGGCAGACTTGTTCCAACAACAATGCCAGGACAGCTGCACCGCCGCGAGAGACAGAGAGAGAGAGAGAGAGAGAGAGGGGAGGGAGGTGAGCGAAGTGGACCAGAGGCTTCGTCAGTGTGTGTGTGTGTGAGAGAGAGAGGGCGAGTGTCAGGAGAGAGAGAGAGAGAGATGCCGCACTGCCCGCTGGCAGCGCACAACTGCGGAATATTATTTAATGTCGTCCCACGAGCGCCATTGCTGGCCGACTCAGCGAAACAACACACCCCTTGCTGCTCTGCTGCTGCTGCTGCTGCTGCTGCTGCTGCTGCTGCTGCTGCTGCTCTGCCCACGAATCATACACCCGCAAGGTCCCTGCATGGCGCATGCCGCACAGCAGCTGCGGGGGCGGCGGGGGCGGCGGGGGCGGCGGGGGCCCAAGTAAGTGGACATAGGTGTACCTTGGAGAGGCCCCGAAGTGGTCCGGAATAGTCTGGCCAGCCTCGGCCGCCGCGGGCCCCCAGGACTCGCCAGGACCCGTGCGGGGAAGGTCACAGGAAATTACAGGGCAGCCGGGGGCAGCCCGGGGGTGTCCTCGGGGAAGGAGGTCGTCAGGGGCACTACAGGTGTGCAGTGACGGTCACTACCTTCACTTCCTCTCTCTCTCTCTCTCTCTCTCTCTCTCTCTCTCTCTCTCTCTCTCTCTCTCTCTCTCTCTCTCTCTCTCTCTCTCTCTCTCTCTCTCTCTCTCTCTCTCTCTCTCTCTCTCTCTCTCTGTCTGTGTCTCTCTCTTTTGGAGATGGCAGAGCCGCGGTCGTAGTTTGGCCATGGCCATGTTAGACTTTCCTCACTTAGCGGCTCTCTCACCCCGTCGGGAATTATTTTTTTTTTTCCGGCAGAGTATCTATGGAAGGAGCAAAGGGGGAGAATAATGGTTCTCGATGAATGAGCGAATGAATGAGAGAATGGCCATCTGAATGGGCGGCGGGGTGGTGTGAATGTCAAGGAGCCCCAAAGGCGCACGGCTGCGAGTACAAAAGGAGAAGGGAAAAGTGCTTTCCCGCGCAGGTCAGGGAAACAGCGGGGGGAGTACGGATAGGGGGGGGGGGGAAGAGTGACGTCAGGATCACAACAACAATAGGGCCGAGCAGGCAGCACACGACAAGCTGACGAATAATGCGGGAGAGAGAGAGAGAGAGAGAGAGAGAGAGAGAGAGAGAGAGAGAGAGAGAGAGAGAGAGAGAGAGAGAGAGAGAGAGAGAGAGAGAGAGAGAGAGAGAGAGAGAGAGAGAGAGAGAGAGAGAGAGAGAGAGAGAGTAGGCAGTCGAACCGCGTGAACAACAGGCAAATCACAGGCAGCGAAGAAAGGGGGAAAGATACGCCGGCGAAGGGGACGCCTTCGCCGCCTGACGGGGCCGCGCGGAACTGTGGAGCTCGGGGCCCACGGCACGGCACGGTAGGCTCTAGACAAAAGGTCCGCTTTGTTTCGCGATCACCGCTACCGCCACCGCCACCACCGCCTTCTTGCAGCGCGCAGTCTTCTCCCACACCGATGGCTGAAAGAGCGCGGCGCGACGCAGCGGCCCTCTTAATTGAAATTACTCGTCGTTCGTCTCGCGGTGGGTGGAAGTGAAACGAAGAGAAAGAGAAAGAGAGAGATGAAGAACTGTACCGCGCTGAACTGTACGACACAGAGTGAGACGGCGAACGACTTGAGACGACGACGGCGTTGTGGTCGTTGCAGTCTGCGTGCGGCGGTCGTGTGATATTTTTTTTTGCTTTGACATAAGTCGGCAGACACACGTTCTCGCGAGAAAACACACACACACACACACACACACACACACACACAAACACACACGCTGCTGCCTCCATCGTTTTCAATCAGAACTGCTGCAGAACCGAATGCTCTGTCGTGCGGCAAAGGGCTTTCTCTCGCTCTCCCGCACCCCCTCCCCCTCCCCCACCCAATCTCCACTCTCTCTCTCTGCGAACACCCCCACTATCGCCCCCCCCCCTCAGAATCCATACATCTTGAGCTTCTGCTACCAGACGTGGTTTACGCCGTTTGTAACAGATCCCTCGAGTACGTCAAAGTTTCCGGATGACTGCGGTACCCCTGCTCTCGTGTTCACCAAAGGCTGTGGCATCGACGAGGCCGTCGCCTCCAGGGCTTTTCCAGCGCCAGGAGGAAAATACGGCGACATTTTTACACCGTTCGCTGTAGTATAAAGTTTATGATGACTCTCCTATCCGCTGCCGCTTTTCATCTCGGCCATTGATTACGTACTCAAACAGGTGCACCTGGACGGCAACGGCACGGAAAATGTGGGTCGCCGATCGCCAAGTTGTCGGCCGGCGAAGCGGGCGCGGCAGCTGCGGAAAGAGCGGTCCGTCGCTCACTCTCGGTGCCCCCCCGCGAACTGTGTGGGCTGGCGGTCGTGGCACCGCGTGTGTGGTGGTGTGGTTCCCTCTGGCCGCGCACACGCCTTTACCAGATGGAACATTCCAGGGGCGTTCGTACGGGCCGCGACCGGTGAGTCGGTACTTCCCTCCGGGGTGGTTGTAAACCACGGAACGGACCGAGCGGAAAAAGAGTGCTCCCTTACAGACACACACACACACACACACACACACACACACACACACACACACACAGGCGCACACACAAAGACACGGGTCCTTCGCGACCAGGTCGCTTTTTCTCAACGCCCTCTCGCACACAGTGGGTGTTCCATCGCAGAAACGGGGTCAGCAGAATAAAACTGAAGTGTCTACCAAAATGAATCTCTTAGCCCATTTCTCCCCCAGTTCTTTTTTCCTGATATGGGAGTGGTGTGTAAGGGCTGGAGCAGCCGGGGACATTTTTACCTGTGTCCCCACTAGGACCACCCTCAAGGCGACAGGCGGTGCGGGCGGTTCTTATCTACATCTCCGCCCTTTCAGTCCCCCCCCCCCTCCTCCCTTTCTATCTCACTGTTTGCGCACTTCCCTCGGTGACCTTGTCCCCGGCCACACGACGAGTACGACAGTAAAGCACGCAGCATTATATGTTTACGGCAGGACAATATATATAGGTATAAAAACTGGGGCCGGAGAGAGAGAGAGAGAGAGAGAGGCAGAGAGAGAGAATGAGATAGAGATCTGCGGTCTGTCGATGGTAATAGAAAGGGAAGGAGAAAAAGTGTATCAGGAATGCGGACATCAGAGGACAAAGACGCACCACCAGGAAAAGCCACACACACACACACACACAGCCGCCGGATGTCCTGATGTATCGGCTGGGCCCGCCGCGTGTGAAATGGCCCGTGTTATCACTTCCCAATTAGCCATAGCCAGCAGCAGCTTCAGCAGCAGCAGCAGCAGCAGCAGCAGCAGCAGCAGCAGCAGCAGCAGCAGCAGCAGCAGCAGCAGCAGCAGCAGCAGCAGCAGCAGCAGCAGCAGCCCACCCTGTGCCTCGGCAGCCCCGGCCCTGGGCCTCTCGGCCCCGCGTCCCGTCCCGTCCGCCTCAACGCACTCGGCACAAAGCGCCACGCAGCGTTGACATTGCGGCAAATAAAGTGCCCCCCTCACCTCACCCCCTCCCTCCCCTCCTCCAGGGAGCCTCACTCTCACGTCAGTGTGTTTGTGTGGTGAGCGGGGCCTGGCCAGGGGGAGGGGGAGGGGGAGGGGGTGTCACCGCACGACATGCTCCCAGTCCCCCGACTCAATTTTCTCTCGCGAATTCATCAACATCCTCCAGTCCAGCCCCCCCAGGGCAGCAGCAGCAGCGGCAGCAGCAGCGGCGGCGGCGGCGGCGGCACCCGGACGACGAGCGTCAACCACCGAAGACGGGGGCGGCGGGGGCGGCAAGACGTACGCCCCCAGCAACGGCGGGCCATCGCATGCCGCCAGGGCTGAGCCCGCCGGCCCCTCAGTGACTGACTGACTGCAGAGCACAACACAGTTCGTGACGCCAAGACTCATTAGCGCCCCCTCCCTTCCCCTTCTCTCTCTCTCTCTCTCTCTCTCTCTCTCTCTCTCTCTCTCTCTCTCTCTCTCTCTCTCTCTCTCTCTCTCTCTCTCTCCCTCTCTTTCTGAAAAGTCTCGGCGGCGCGTAAACGTCGCCCCTCCACTACGACTACTACCACTACCACCAAACTGACAAGGCCGCCGCCGCTGCTGCCACCGCCGCAGAGATAAAAGAGGCGGCCATTAGTAAAGGGGCACCCACTTTTGCAAAAGAGCCGTGTGCTATTTATTTAAGAAAGGTGGCTGCCGGTGGCTGCCGCCGCCACCACCACCGCCACCACCACCGCCGCCCCCTGAAAATGAAACACGATGCACCGCGCCGATGAGTCCCGTAGCATCCCGGCAGTCCGAAAAAAAAAATGTTCGTTCACCGGCGGTCACCGCTTTTAAAACGTCCAAGAAAAAATACTACTCATTGAATTTTTTTTTTTGGCGGGTACACGAGAAAAAAAGGAACAAAGATTAAATAAAATGAAAAGTAAATTCTGCATGCTGCTATCTTTTTACGCCACTGCGAAGAAGGTTTTTTTTCTCTCCTCGGCGAGCCTTGCCTTGAGAGGCGCACCGGCCACGACGGACGGTGACCTGAATGGTGCGCGCCCCCCCCAAAGGAGTACGCAGTGCGCGCGGTGGCGTGCTCAAAAGCTTTGCGGGGGGCCCGGCGCGGATCAAGGACGGCCTCTCCCTTTTAATGAGCAGCCCCGTGAATAAGATGTAAGCGAAAGGAACACGGGCCGAATGTCCTTTTGGCGGGGCAGGAGCTCGACAGTTACAGGTGGAGCGGCCGGGCGGCTGACGGACGGCCAGCGCCTGTGGATCGGAGGGTAGGCAACCCGGTGGCCACCGCTGCAGAGCACGTGGCCCAGCCGTCTGGCGTGCAGGCGGACAGCGATGGCGGAGCACAGCGCGCTTCGTTTCTCTCTCTCTTTCTCTCTCTCTCTCTCTCTCTCTCTCTCTCTCTCTCTCTCTCTCTCTCTCTCTCTCTCTCTCTCCCTCTCTCCCCACACCCTGCTGGCCGCCCGTCCCCGTACTTTACGCCAAGCGGCGCCAATGAGAGAGAATGTGGGTGCAAAGTGGAGTTGGGCCGATACTTGTGGCGCAAACCCGCGGGAGAGCGCGAAACAGCTTAAGAGGGTGTTTTGTCGAGCCGACCAGCGCGCTTTCCTTTGCCGCCGCTGCGCCGCCCCATCCAGCCCGCCGCTGCTGCTGCCGGGCTTAAGTAGCCCCCGGCAGAGTCCGCCAGGCAGCAGCAGCAGCAGCAGCAGCAGCAGCGGCAGCAGCAGCGGCAGCAGCAGCAGCAGCAGCAGCAGCAGCAGCAGCAGCAGCAGCAGCAGCAGCAGCAGCAGCAGCAGCAGCAGCAGCGGCAGCAGCAGCAGCAGCGGCAGCAGCAGCAGCGGCGGCAGCAGCAGCAGCAGCAGCAGCAGCAGCAGCAGCAGCAGCAGTTCTTGCGGACGGGGGACCGGCGCTGCGCAGACACCGAAACTAAACTCTCACTCCCCCGGCTGGCGGCCGTCGAGGCCGTCCCGGTCCCCAAGCCGCCCGCCGGGTCCGGACGGCGGCCACAGTTTGTTGTGGTGCCTGGGAGGTCGCCGTCGTCCCCCGGCCCCGGCTCCGGCCCCGCCCCCGTCGCCGCACCACGTCCGAACTAATCCCCGGCCTTTCTTCTGCAGCTCGGGGTTCTCTATCACGGCGGACCCCCGGCCGCCCCCGGCCGCCCCCCGGCCGCCCCCGCCAGGTCCTCTGTGGTGTTCTCATTCCAGGGGCGGCCAAGGGAGGGATAAAAAATTCCAGCACTGAGTCGCCCTCGTTAACCGAACAATGAGTGTTGATAATAAAGTGTTACAGCGTAGACATTTAAATTTAGAAAAGAATTGTTCGGTATTTTGTGTAGTGTTTTGTCGGGGCCGTCCTTGAATTGTTCAGCTGTAGTCCAGTTTCTACAGACTTCTGCCAAGCGTTACCTAATTCGTGGACACGCCGGGGCACGGGTGGGTGCGCCCCTGCCACCTGCGCATCGGCGGTCGCAGCGCCGTGCTGGAATGGAGGCACATAACCGTTCTCATACCACGGCCGCCACTGTGTCGTTGTTGGCGCGCCGAGAGCCCCCGGCCCCGGCCCCGGCCCCGGCCCCGGCGCCTTGTAAAGTAAAGATGCCTGTCATAGTGTCGCTCTGCTTCTGCAAGGCGACGGCTGCTGCTCCGCTCTGGCATTCGGCAAAGGGCGCGGCCTCCTCGGTGGCCTCCTTGATGGCGCCCTTGTTCGCCCCGCGGCGCATTACCGTTCCATACCGCACGCACTGTGCATGCACCCTCCACCCGGACAGCAGTGGGGTCGCCGACGCAGGGTCGCCGACGCAGGGTCGCAGACGCAGGGTCGCCGACGCAGGGTCGCCGACGCAGGGTCGCCGACGCTGCCGGGTCGCCGACGCAGGGTCGTCGACGTAGGGTCGCCGACGTAGGACCGCCGCCAAAGGGGCGCCTCCCGCCGCCCGGCGCCTCAAAGTGGCGATGACGAGCGAAACTGGAGGACACAGAAGGGATGTGAGGTGGGAGCGCGAACGCGCATAGGTGTGGGCGGGGGTGGGTGGAATGCAGGAGGGGGAGGGGGGTCTTCCCCCGAGGGGCGAGGGCAGGGACATTGTTGATGGGGGAGGGGAGGGGGACCGGGAGGGGGTTATGCCTCGTGGAACGCCGCTGGAATTCGTAATCGCATGGTGCTGACCAGCGTGTGTGTGTGTGTGTGAGAGAGAGAGCGTGTACATTCACCCGAGTGTGCGAGGGAGACAGAGGCCGTGGGGAGGAGTGAGTGCGATAGTGCGAGAGGGCGGCGCCAGGCCAACTGTAGAGCATTGGCAACTATTTTGCAACATTCGGTCGGCATTGGATGAAGAAGTCCATTCCATTTTGGGGAGTGACTCGGAGGCAGGCGGTCCACGACCAAACCCTTTTCAATAAACCGGACTGCGCCAGCGAAAAAAAAAAATATGGTGAGGGAAAAAAGCCTCGTGTCACCTCACGGACCGGGACGGCACGGCACGGCACGGCACGGCACGGCACGGCACGGCACGGCCTCACGCGCGCAGGGTTAAAAGGGTTGGGCCGGGCGGAGGTCAACAGCATTTTTCATCTGGCAGAGGAGGAGGAGGGGGTGGGGGATGAATCTGTGAATGTGTCCTTTCACCCCTATCAGAATTCCCCTCGTGATTCATGATCTGCTTGTGCACGGCGGCGGCGCGCATTGCCGACGGCGGCGACAGGGCGACTTTTCAATCATCTGAAAGAAATCATTTGCGCGGCGCGCGGCCAGAGTTTGGATCCGGCTGGGGCTGCAGGGCGGGGGCCCGGGGGCCCGGGGGCCCGGGGGTAACCCCTCTACCTGGCCACGATCACTGCGCCCCGGCCGGCCCACCCCGATACCACCCTCTACTCGCCGCGGTCCTTGCCCCCGCTGTCCCTTTCTTCTACCCTCCCTGCCCGGCGGCAGGGGGCGGCCCTCCCCCGTGGTCCGCGTCCCTCGGCCCGGGGCCAGATCTGGCCGGACAGGATGGTCCGAAAGGCCAGGGCGGGGGCCTCTTCATTTGGCCGGATTAGCCTCTTGCGTCGGCCTGTACATGGCCCCTCCGGGTCGGCCCGGGGGCCCCACGCATACCGCCGCCGGGGGGCTGCGGGGGCCGCGGGGCGGGCCGTTTGGACGGGCCGACAGAAATGTGAGGAATTCGGCACACGCCGTGTACGGCAATGTCATCGTCCCGAAAATGGTGAGGTGGGGTGGGGGGGGGGGGGCATGAAAGGGGTCCGCACCCCATGGCAGCGGCGGGCTCGGCGGCGGCCTTGGTGGTGGCAGTTGCGGTGGCGTCGGCCAGCCGGATGTTGTGGGCGATCTCTGGCCGGCGGGACCCTCTGGGAGAGGGTGCCGCCTACCGCCCCGCTCCCCGCTTCCCCCTCCCCTCTCCCCAGGGTGTTGCAGTAGCTACAGCGCAGACCGGCCCAGCCAAGCCGCCACCACCAAAGTTTTGTGGCTTTTCGAAAAAAAAAAAAGGGGGAGAAAATAATAATGACGGAATGTGCGGGGGAAAAGTTTGGATAGTTTGTTCAGCAAACGCGTCGTTCGCGTGCGTGCTCTGTGTGTACGTGTGTGCGTGCGTGGGTCTCGCTTCGCACACAGGGATCATTTTTCACTGCACACGGCCAACTTGCTACATCTATATACACAGAGCGGGCGAAATGGACGAAAAGTGAAACCAGGCGGAACTGACTGCCGGAGGCGGTGCAGTCGATGGCGGATCGGGGGAGAGAAAGAGAGGGAGCAGATTACAGCCTCGTTGTGATGGTTGACAACAAAAGTGTCCTTCACCCTTTCTTTTTCTTTTTCGCGGATACTGTGTTCAGTTAGAAACGCGTGTTGATGCTCATTTTTCTCAACACACCCCGAAAACACAAAATCAATTTAAATCAGACTTGACCAGTTTATTTCTATGATCTCCGTTAGGGCGGCGAGCTCTGGCATGTGGAACGCGCCCGCACGGCCGCGCGGCAGACAGATGTCGCACACGCCACGCTTCGCTCAGGAACGTTTGTCATGTGGAAGGCGGAGCGCAACCTCCTCAGTTTCGGTGGCACCGCCGTCGTCTTGGCGCTGTCGGGGTGTCCCAGCCAGGGGTGCCACCGCGCCGGCAGAAAGCGTTAGGGGGCGTTGCCAACCTCGACACCACCGAACCAATCACCGAGAAGTAATGTCAGGTGCGGGGCGTGCGCCGTGCTCCGAATACTCCTCGTGTTCCAGTCTCAGCGTTTAACGAGATCCAATCCGCAGTTCTCGTGCGCTGCTCCAGACAAACATTTATTTTCGCAGTTGGCAGCGCGAGTGTAAGGCGGGCGACACAGCGCAGCGCGTCCCGTTTGCGACAAAGGGACGTGGATGCTGCTATCGATGGATTTGGAGAATTTCTCATACCGTCTTTGTGTGCGACGTTCATATGCGAGGAGCTATAGCGTTGGATCGTCGCAATACCCAGCTTATGCCTCCGGCGTGTGTGTGGTGAGAGAGAGAGAGAGAGAGAGAGAGAGAGAGAGAGAGAGAGAGAGAGAGAGAGAGAGAGAGAGAGAGAGAGAGAGAGAGAGAGAGAATGACCCTCCCACCTACCCAACATTGCGAGGCAGGGCGCAGCCAAGCCTACCCGGCTAGAATGAACTCCTGGATGACGTCTTATTACTTTTTGCCCGTTCCAGCTCCCTCTCCCTCCCTCTCTCTCTCTCTTTCTCTCTCTCCCTTATGAAGTCAGTTCTTTCGGACAGAGAAAGACAACGAGGCGAGGATACGACGTGTGCAAAGGTTCGGGGCCAAACGGAAGAGGACAGACAGCGCGCGGATGAGTTTCTCATCAACGGAGCGCGGATGAAAACTACGCGTCTGACTCCTCGTTGCCGATTGCACCTACCCCGGTATTTGAACCCGCGCGGAGGAGCTACATCAGATCTGAGCGAGATTAATTTTGTTGTGTATTTTCTAAATCCTCTGGTAGATTGTTTCATACGTGTCTCAAATCCTAAATCTTTCACGCATCCATTATCGCGCAGGCGTGGCCCAGGACCACCCAGGACCTGCCGCGGGCCGCGCCGCACATCCTGCGGGGCACAAAGGAGGCCGTCGTCCTGGTAAGTGTCCCCCAGCCAGTGGAAGTCGGCGCCGATCCCGGCCGGCCACAAATTATGCCTAATTGGAGGAGACCATTACGAGCTTGCAGGCGCGGCGGCGGCGCCTAAAAATACGCAGCGTGCGCTGAGGAGCGAGAGAGAGAGAGGCGCAAGCAGGAGAGGGGTGCCGTAAGAGAGAGAGAGAGAGAGAGAGAGAGAGAGAGAGAGAGAGAGAGAGAGAGAGAGAGAGAGAGAGAGAGAGAGAGAGAGAGAGAGAGAGAGAGAGAGAGAGAGAGAGAGAGAGAGACAGGTCCTGTGACCGCTTCTGAAGTCGCAAGGTACAGAGGGGGAAGGGGTTACGTTGAGGAGCCTCTTTTTGCCAACCGCCGCTTTTCTGAGGGTCTTTGTCGGTATCGGACGCATCTGAGCGCACAGTGACGTTGGCGGTAGACTGGGTTTGGGTTGGTTCTCAAATTGTTTTCTTTTCCCATTCGGATTCCGCTCTGCAGCCTGATGCAAGCCGTATGGTCTGCCGGCGGTCACGTTTCAGCACATACTGTTTCATGTTGCGTTGCGTTTCCGCGCCGCGCGTGGGTTCGAATACCGCCCATGGCGCGTGTGGCCCATTTTTTCGCCTCCTTGAACAAGAAAAAAAGGGGAAAAACATTTCGGGGTGCCTTGGGGTCCCCGGCCGGGCGTAACCCGAAGCTAAGCAGCAATAGGTTTGTTGCGGTAGGTCACCAGGGCCCGTGCCAGCTGCCGGCGCCGCTGGGGCCGGGTCGGGCTGTCACTGTCACCGAGACGAGCCACGAAATAATGGCCGCAGCAAACCAACTTTACTTTCTTCCTGCCCCGGCGCCCGCCTGGCTGCACTCGCTTCCGGTCCACGGAAAAAAAGATTAGTGGTCCAACAGCTGCATGGTCAGGCGGACAGGGTGGTGACCGACAGATCTGTGGTTCGATTCTTGCCGGTGGCTTCAATTTTTTTTTCACGTCCATTTACGTCCCGTGCACTTTTTTTTAACTTAAACATTTCTGCAATGCCTTCGGGTTGGGCCAGAGAGACTTGAGTCTACTTTTGTGCTTCTTACGTCATAGTAGTAGTAGAGGAAGCAAACAACGAGTAAAAAGCAGAAAAAAAAATTGGTTCAGTACCCGCAATGAATCTCTCTGTTGGAGCATCGCTCGTTTCGTTGGTGCAACGAACAAAGAGTTCGCCCCTAGCAAAATTTTAATTCTCAGAACAAAAGTTTACTGCTTTTCTGAAAATCAACTAAAAAATTAGTTGCGACCACTGATCTATTTCCTCCGTGCAGGAGCGTCGTCAAATTCGCTGCCGTCTCTCCGTGGCCCCTTGTAGACAGACAAACAATAATAAAAAGCCGACGTTGGCATCCTGTGTCGTAAAACTCATTTACCTCATTATCTGTTTTGGGCTGCGGGCGCGGTTTTATGTGTATCGAGGCGGCGCTGGGAACCGCTGGGAACGAGGGGACCCGGCCCGTTGGGTCCCACAGGTCGTTATTGCACATGAAAGAAACTCTCCGTCTGTGCGTGTGTGTGTGTGTGTGTGTGTGTGTGTGTGTGTGCCCGGAAGGCGCCATTTAGTAGCTTTAATTCACACATGGGACCTTGCATACAGCTGCAGGGCCGCCGCCTGCTCAGGTCCCGGGGGAGGCCTGTGGTGTGGGGAGGTTGGCAGCGCCTCTCTTGAGTCCGTCAGGCGTTAGGTTGCCTAACCTGATGGCGGGGTGTTCGCTTCCGGGCGGGGCGCGGCGGGGGCGGCGGGGTCATTTCACATGCAGACGAGCGCCACGCCGGCTGCAACAGGCGGCAAAGGAGAAGGGCCGAGGCCACGGGGCCGGGGCCACGGGGAGCGCGGCAGAGCACCGAAAGGCCGAGAAATATCTTGCGCGGCGCCCGAGTTCGGAACTTTTGCAAACTGGATTCGGCTGGTGTATGAACGGTTACGCTCCCCAGTTTACTATTGGAGAGGTAAAAAGTGGCTGACGAGGCCCCGTCGGCCCCGTCCGGCAGCAGAAAGCATGATGAAGGAAGCCAGTTGATTTGCGTTACGACGGTGCCGTCTGTTTACACCTTGGGACTTCCGACAGCAGATAAAACTCCGCCATCTCGTTCCTACTTTATTTTTTTTTCTCTCTCCTTCTCGCTTTTTCCCTCCGCCACCGTTTTCCCGGGCGCTGCTGCTGCTGCTGCTGCGCCCTGCCGCCATCATTCCGTCTTCGTCCACAAACAGCTGAGAGAGCCGCTGGCGGGTGGTGCGAGTGAGAAAGAGAGAGAGGGACCGGCAGACGTGGAAGAAATTTCGTCTCCAGGACCTCTCCCTCCTTCCCCCACCCCCCTGCACCACCCGCTTGTACCCCATGAAGCCTTTCAAAAAAAAAAAAAAAAAGGGGGGGGGGGGGAGAGAAAGAAGGACTTTTGTTCACCTCGAAAAGCCTGCAGTTTTCAATCACGCTTCTCTCCCTTAAACACGGCTATAACGTGTGATCCATCCGCCCTAATGGACTACGGCCTACTTCTTCAGGCTGCGTAAGAAAACGCGACTTTACCACCCGAACTCCGCGAATATACTATCATTTGCGCGGCTCGATTCTCTTGGGCCCAAGCTTCTACTCCTAATCGAACGAACAAGGGAGAGGGGGGGGAGGGAGAGGGGGGGGGGTAGAGGCTTCGGACGCAGCCCCTCGCGGCGGCGGGTGGTCGGCCCTTCTGCGGCCACCGCCCTTCCCGGGGTAATTTATAGACAGCCTCGAGGAAATCGGTAATCGGTTCGGGATTCCGACGTCGAAATAACAGATTCGCACCGCGATCGTCGATCACAAGTGCCGGCCATTCCGAGCCCCCGGAGCCGTCCGTCTCGCTCCCACTGATGGCCAGCCGCCGACTCGGCGGGGGAGGGAGAGAGATAGAAGAGGGAGGAAAGATGGGGATGCGATCGATCTCTCTTAGCAGCGCCGCGCCGCGCCGGGTGAAATCAGACCAGGCTGGCGGCCTGGTACCCATGCGGTGCCCATGAAGAAAAGTGGGGCGTCAGCCGTCAGAGGTCAAAGCAAAACCGAGGCGGATGGCTCCCTCATACGTCATGTAAGCGTACCACCATCGTTCAAAAGCCAAATTTTTCCGTTTTTTTTCATTTTTCATCCGGATTTTTTTTTGGTGTGTGTGTGTGTGTGTGTGTCCTTTCCCTCCGTAGCACTGCGGTGTTGTCGATGCCAAGCATAAGTTGCCGCTCCCAAGGTCGCAGCAGCCCCAAATACGCGGTGGGCCGCGGCGTCTGCTGTGGCGGCCTCTCGCGATGGGATGGGGTTGGCGGCGCAAACTTGTTTAAAACTGCGATCATCACCCGGCCGCCGTCGACATGCGAGCGCAAGGGAGATGGAGCGAGCGGTTTGGGGGGGGCGAGGAGAGAGACAGAGGGGGCGATGGGCCGCGACAAACAGGCGGCGCGGTCGTCAATATCAATCCTCGAAAACAGAGAGAGACAGAGAGTCCTGCAAGTTTGCCGAGATCATCAAGTAACTGGAGAGTCCGGTCCGATGCCCGGCACGGCCCGGCACGGCCCGGCACGGCCCGGCACGGCCCCTAAGCCCCGGCGTCTAGCCGCTGGTGGACACAGTGGTCTGCAGAGCCAGCGACGGATTTCCAACTTGGCGCCCGCCGAAGCACTAGGAACCGCTGTGGGGGACCAAAAGAGAATTCTTTTTCGGCGTCGGTGGAATGGAGTGGAATATATACAGTAATGGCGACGCCACCGCCGCCGCCACCGCCGCCGCCCCCTCCGCCCAGGCCGTTCTGAGATTTATATAGCAGGTGCGCGCGCAGGAATCGCGGGCGGAGAGCGCGAATTTTCAAACACTCCGGTGCGGTGTTTTCGACGACGGAGCCAAAGGGTGACAGAGAGGTGCGAAGGGGGACGGCGGGGGGAAATGCGAGAGTGAAAAGGGGGCGGGAGGGGGGGGGTGTAACGCGCCGCACTAGCGTGACGCTCATCTCTCACGCTCCATGTAGAAAGGCGCCCTCCAACCCCTTCACGTTACGCGTCACCTCTCTCACTCGCTCCTGCTGCCGTGCTGTCTCTGTTGCACGCGCACAGAACACCTTCACGGAAATGAGGCACACGAAGACGCAGCGGAGCTCACAGCGAGGGCAGCAGATGGATAGGGGAGAGAGAGAGAGAGAGAGAGAGAGAGAGAGAGAGAGAGAGAGAGAGAGAGAGAGAGAGAGAGACAGACAGACAGACAGACAGACAGACAGACAGAGACAGAGACAGAGAGAGAGCGTGACGCTGGTGACAGTATCGCCACCTTTCATCAAAGCCACTAGCTGACGCCACGCACACGCTCTCTCTCCCTCTCGCAGACAATCATCTAGCGCTGCTGCTGATGAGGACTCCGTCATGCTCAGCACGTCCGCGTCGGCGGCAGTGTCGGTGGTGGCCGGCAGGTTCCACCATCCCTCACACCTCCCCAAGAAGCGCGGCCGTGTGGACGACTGTGGACGCTGCTATCTGCGCCGAGTCCATCTGCCTGCAGCTGCTGCAGCTGCAGCCGCTGCAGCCGCCGCAGCTGCTTAGTCAGCGCCGGCCAGATCAGTCCAATGCGGCCGGCTGGAGACGAGCGACGGCGCAAATTGAATCGGCGGCGACGTCGTCAAGGCCTTGATTGGGGTCAGGTCGGCCCCGCCGGCCGGCCGGCCTCCAGGATTACGATGGCGGCGAGCGTGTCGTGCGAAAATGAGGGCCGTGTCGCGACGAGGCACGTGCGGGGCGTGTGCGGGGCGTGTGCGGGGCGTGTGCGGGGCGTGTGCGGGGCGTGTGCGGGGCGTGTGCGGGGCGTGTGCGGGGCGTGTGCGGGGCGTGTGCGGGGCGTGTGCGGGGCGTGTGCGGGGCGTGTGCGGGGCGTGTGCGGGGCGTGTGCGGGGCGTGTGCGAGGCGTGACATGCCGAGCAGACGCCGAGGGGGAGCTGCCTCGCTTGAGCCGCGTACGAAGTACTATTATGAAGTACAAAGTACTTTAAGTATTATTAGGTGCATTGAATTGAGGTGATTCAATTTTTATTGCGTAAATTTAATGGAAGGTTTCAAAACCTTCTGCCTCGCGAAAACCGCGGCGCAGCAGAAAACAGTGCCGGGTCGGTTGCTTACATGTGAGTGTAACACATGAGGTGCTCCAGGTCTATAACTGGGACCGAAGGGCCGACCAGACCCTGAGTGCAGACGGAGCGCTCGGCGCGAGCCAGCGGTTCTGCTCTGTAGCCGAATCGGCCGAATATAAACGAGAATGACACAGTTGCGGTCAGAACAACGATTTTCCTTCTGTCATGCGTTATACCCATTTTTCGAATTTTTCTTTTTCCCTGACAGTTGCCCTCACACGCTGGCCGCCCTGACAGTGCTGGTCTCCGTCTTGACACCGGCCTCGTCCCAGCCACCCCGTAAACACCCCACCGCCGTCAGTGCCTGGCAGTTGGCAGTTGCTTTGGCAGTGCATATGGCGGCAGAGGTGTACCAGAGTGCTCGGGCCGTCCTCCCCGAAGCGGTGCGCGGTGTAGAGGCCGCTGGATGCTGCTGGCGCCTGCCATCCCGTATGCCGACGGCCCGACGGCAGAGCGACGTGAATTATGCGCACTGCCAACACCACGGAGGTGAGTGAGCGTCACCGCCCAGACACTCGCGACCGATTTAGCGGCCGCATCCGAAGGGGGCCCGGCGGGGCCGAACGGCACGAGACACGACGCCGCACTCGGCGTCAAAGTTCATTTGAATAATTGCAATCTGAATATATTGGCTGCGGGCTAGGGATGCTTGTTTTGGGCGCACCGACCACAATGCTGCATAATTCGGCTACCGCATTAGCTTTGTAATCTCTCTCTCTCTCTCTCTCTCTCTCTCTCTCTCTCTCTCTCTCTCTCTCTCTCTCTCTCTCTCTCTCTCTCTGTCCTGCTCTCTGTTCACGCACCGCTTGCGGATCCAGACGGGAGGAGGTCGTGTGTATTCGATTGAATATAAAACACAGCGGTGAGTACCGGTAGCCGAACCCACCACACAGTCGGAATGATATCGATTCGATGTCGATTTGTTTTCACTGTGTTTTACTCTGTTCCACTCCGTTCCACAGTGTTCCACTCCGTTCTACGCTGGCCGTTTCGTGCCGCCGCCTCGAGCTGCTTTCGCTGTTCCCTTCAGTAACCCGCCCTCTCCACCGCCCCCTGCCCCACTACTACCTCCACTGCCCCTTCCTTCCTCATTCTCTCCGCGGCAGCCACCGCGCCGCCTTCGAGAAACGAGGCCGTTCTTACAAAGCTGTTCATTACAACAAGGCGCGCGCGCGCGTCTGCGCCTGGGCGCTAGGCAACACCTGTTGTCCGATATTCCCAGAGGCGGGCGGCGGCAGCAGCAGGAGGCACTTCTTGGTGTTGTTGGGCAGCCGGGCGCGCGGGCGCTTGGACAAAGTTTTCGCCTTGAAAAGGGGCGGCGGCCTCCGTGTGCCGCGCTCGAGCCGCGCTTCCCATCGGCCGAGCGTTAGGTTAGGTTAGCTGGTTAGCCTTCCCTTCCTGTACCATGTCACCATCATCACCATAACCATGGGGGAGGTGTCCTCCCGCAACGACCGGAGGCGGCAGCAGCAGCAGCTATACAGCGTCCTTGGGCCCAATCAGCGCGGCCGCCTTGTTAGTGACATGGTGTCGATCGCGCATCTCTCTCTCTCTCTCTCTCTCTCTCTCTCTCTCTCTCTCTCTCTCTCTCTCTCTCTCTCTCTCTCTCTCTCTCTCTCGGGGGAGTAGAACCGCAGGCGGATAGACAAGACGGGTGGGGCTCTCTACTAAGCCCCCCCGGTCACCCCAAGGTCACCCGCCCGACGCATCTCTCATATCCAAGGCCTCGCTGACGTCACACTCGTGTCAGTTTGCCTCCCAGAGCTGCGCGCGCTCACATTTCTCATCCGCAGCGTGACTGTTTTCGATCACGTTGGGGCGACGTGTGGGTTATCGTGTCCCAGGGAAAAACAAGAAGCAGGGGGGCAGGGAGAGAAAGAGAGAGAGAGGGGAAAACAGCGAACATGCAGGTTACGGCACCGGGAACGGATTGTACATAGAGACAGGCCAATGCCAGCGGCGCCCAGCGAGCGGGGCACAGCGGAGCGCAGCGTGCTCCATGCACAAAGGTTTTCGGGCTCAGCGGGATTTCTATCATATGTCGCGTCACGGTTGGCGGCCGGAACAGACGAGAGAGAGAGAGAGAGAGAGAGAGAGAGAGAGAGAGAGAGAGAGAGAGAGAGAGAGAGAGAGAGAGAGAGAGAGAGAGAGAGAGAGAGAGAGAGAGAGAGAGAGAGAGAGAGAGAGACGGGGTGGGGGTGGAGTTGGGCAAGGCAAGGAGAGAGACGAGGACAGAAGTTGTTGTCGGAGATATGTGCCCCTCGTCTTATTGAAGGGCTGGCTGCTGGCAGCGGCTCGGCGCGGCGTCTGCACTTCGGGGCCCGCAGCCCGTGCAGCTTGCCTGTGTGCGTGCGTGCGTGCGTGCGTGCGTGCGTGCGTTGTTCCCGCGGACAAAGCAAGCGCGCCAGCGGAGCCTTAGCGGCCGCTAAACACAAACCGTGGCAACGTCAACACCAGCTTTTCATATTTCGCGCTCCAAAAGGGGAAGGGAAAAGCGAAAGAAGAAAAAAAGGAAAGCGAGTCGGCAAGAACGAGGAGGAAACATTTGGCAGAACGCTGCTTGCGTGTCCCTTTACTGGCGTGGCTTTCAAACGCCGCAGTCGACAGAATTTTATTTTTCGGGAAAATTGTGAAAAAATGCCACGGTACGTACATAGGAATTCGGGAGCATTAGTTTCCCTGTATCATTGTTGTTGTTTTTGTTTTTTATCCCGTCTCGACACGTTTATTTTTGTGTTATATTTCTGCGTGATGAAAATCTTTTTGTTTTTCTGGTGACTGATTTCGCTTCCCCTCGCGGCTCGCGCCGAGAATAACTTACGTAATTCGCACGGCGCTGCGCAGCCCACGGCCGCCTGGCCGCGGGGGTCAGGCAGGTATTTAGGTCACCCGCGCCGCTCACCTGGCCTCGCCTGGCCTCCACTTCCCCTCCCTTTCCAATCAGCATTTTTCTCCCGGCAGGTGAGGCTCCCCCGTGGCGGAGTCCTCCCGCGGTGTCCTGCCCTGCTCAGTGTACGCTGCTGTAGCGCTGCTAGGCGGCCCGGCCTACAATAAAGTCAAGTTACCCCAATCGCGTTATCGGCTCCATCAGCATAATGCTATTGGCCCTGGCCGTGCGGGGGCAGCTGGAGGCCCTGCAGGAGGTCCTGCAGGCCGTACTACAGGTGTCCCGAACGACGTCGCCGCCCAAGGATCCGCAGTGCACCACCGCAGCACCAATAAAGACCAGGTCCTTCCCGGCGAGCCGTCCGAAAATATCAGGTCCCCGATATCGCGTTTTTACTGCGTCTATACACCCCGGGCCGTGCGGACAGTTAGAGAGCTTTCCCTGGACCGGGCTGATTTATCACACGGCTGGACACACCCAGTGACGCGCGCTCAGCCTCATCACCTTATACACGGCTACCTCACCTGAGATTATTGGAAACGCGCCCGAACGTAATCCCAGCCCCCGGAACCCCCGGAGGAACACCGGAACCTACCCCGTGTGCTGCAGAAAGCTTTTCTTCACGGAGGGAAAAACAGCTGCCAGCAGCAGCAGGCAGTCGGGCAGCCCTGCTGGCAGCAAGCCGATTCTATCCTCCCTTTGATCAATGACCACCTAGCGCCGCCGGGCGCCGCCGGGACAGTCCACTCCACAATTACCTCACCTCCCACAGGACAGCGGGGAGTATGGAAAGCACTGGAGCTCCTAGGCGTTGAAAACGTATATACCATATGGGGCACTTGTGTCTGAAGTATATACGCAGGGTGGCCGACATGGACGGGGAACACGGGAGAAAGGGTCGAAAGGGGTTGAGAGAGAGAGAGAGAGAGAGACAGAGAGAGAGAGAGAGAGAGAGAGAGAGAGGGGAGAGAGTAAGGTGCAATAGAGAGTTGTTGGCTACGGCCACAGGTCTCCGGGCTCCGCCGGGCAGTGCCGGGCTCTTAGGGGTGGAATGTTATGCCCTGCAAGAGGGTCACGCAGTAAAAGGAAAGGCGGAAAAAAAAAAGAAGGAGAAAAGCAAGGCGTTGCCGAAAACAAAGGGGACCCATTAGTGAGAAGTATAAGTGTGGGGGTGTGAGGGGGAGGGGAGGAGGGAGGGGAGGGGGAGGGAGGTAGCACCCGTCTGGAGACGACCCCCCGACAACCTAACGCGGCATCAGGGCCTATCTATATTGTTCTTGGATGCGCGGTCCTGAAGATACACATGCATGGAGAGAGAAAGAGAGAGAGAGAGCAATTGCGAGGGAGAGAGAGATGGAGACAAACACTCCCAAGAGGGACTGACTGGATCACGTTCCGAATCCATCATGTCCGACAACTGAGAGAGAGAGAGAGAGAGAGAGAGATGATGGGGTGTGGGGCAGAGGGGTGGACCGCCACCCGCAATACGTGCGTGAGGAACGCGGTGATAGATCGTCGGCGTGGCATGCACGGGTGGCTCAGCGGGTACTGCGCTTGCCCGCTAGGCGCCGTGACCAGGGTTCAACTCCCGATGGACGCCGTCATAGTTTTTTTTTTTTTTAAGGTTTTTAGTTTTGAATAATTTTTGCGGGGCAGAGGCAGAGTGGCCACGCTAAGAGGGGCGAGAGAGACCTCCCGCTTTCGCCCTCACCCATCTCCCTCTCCCTGGGCAGGCTTGGAGAGGGAGTGAGAGGGGAACAGAGGGCTCATGGCGATTGGCATCGGTGGGTGGCGGCGGCAGAAGGTCCGCCTCCGGTGCCCCCGTCGCCGGTATGGGAAAGGCGGCACAATGAAACACATGCGGACGCATCACGAACTACCGGAACGCCGCGAAATTTATGATCCACTCAGAGCGAAGGGAGGCGAAGGTGTCGTGTCATTGGCTAGAACAATACGGTGGGAGGGGGGGGGGGGGTCAGGGCGGCACGCCACTCGCCGTGCAATCTCTGAATAATTGTGATCATCCCTGTTTCGATGTCAGTTGTCAACTTAAGCAACGGAATGGGGACCCGTTTATCTCGCCTATTCTCTCCGCGCAGAGAAGAGACAAAATAAAAAGCGCAACCCTTGATTATAAAAACGCGGGCTGTGGCAGGGGCACGTTCAAGCCGAGCGCGACACAGAAGGAAAGAAAAATATTTTGGTAGAAGAGAGGCAGAGGGAGGGGGAGGAAAATTAAAATGAGGGACGCCCCGCTGAAACAAATGAACAGGTGTGCCCAACTTATCTCGCCCTCCTCGTAATGCACCTCTGTGGGCACGCAGCAGTCCTAATTACTCCCCTTGAGGTAGGGGTGGAGGGGGAGGGAGGGGAGGGGGTTGCAATCGAAGCCATTTTTCGCTGCCACCGGGCATGCGTCCTCCCATCTCTCAGGGCGGGTACTACGACTATCCGACCCGCAAGAAAGGAGGGCCGAAGTAGACTTGTTGTAGGACGTGATTGTGACGTACAGTTGCAACGAAAAAAATTAGCAAAGGTGTTTTTTTATTTGTTAGTGGCTTTTATTTCAATTTGGGGGTGGTTGTCTGGTTTGCTTACAATTTCTAAACTGCGCTGCATTCTAATGTATTTTTCATTTGCTCATTTTTTTTTTTTTGGCAGATTTTTTTGTTTGATTGCGCGCGCGCGCTCTCCACGCTAATGTGACGATTAGTCGCAGCATGCCGCCTGCCGCCGCCCGGAATCTCGTCGCCGTCCGCGGCTTATCTCGGACTTCTCTCTCACTTTCTCTCTCTGTTTCTCTCTCCTGCGCGGCGCCCATCAAAAATGTGGGGAAGGTGTACCGCGCGGACAGCATTAAATATGATAAAAAGAAAGAAAATATACTTTTACTCGTGTACATTATTTGTCCTCACGACTCTGCGCCATGCGGCATTGTAAAAAATATTCCTCGCCCTATCAGCGGTATGTGTGTGTGCGAGAGAGAAGGAGAGAGGGCTGTGTGCTAGCATACGGAGTGCTCAGATACTTTACCTTGAGTAATTAAACAACTACCGCGTTCATTATTTCTTTCTCCCCCCCCCCCCTTTGAGGGAGGAGGGGGGGGGGGGGCGGTGGTCGTTGTGGGGGACACGCACGCAGCCGCAGCCCCACACACGCGCGCACACACGTGCACACGCACACACACGCAGAGGCAAAAACAGCCAACCAGCGCACGCGTGTCGTGATCGCTGGTCACACAACACGCAACGCGGCGCCGGGAGCATCACTCACGGGAGAGAGAGAGAGAGAGAGGGAGGGAGGGAGGGAGAGAGAGAGAGAGAGAGACTAGGGGCTTTGCAGTGGAAAGGAGGAAGATAGAGAGAGAGAGAGAGAGAGGGAGAGAGAGAGAGAGAGGGGGGGGGGGGGGCTTGGGCTTGGCACGTCATCGCTCGTCGACACCATCCCCACGACAAAATCACCTGCATTTCGATTCTCCACGGAAATCGGAGATCAGCAAGAGACTGTGACTGAAGAGAACTGTTCAGCGACGCCTCTCGCACTAACGTCAGACGGCGGCGGGGGGAGACCCCCCGCGAACAGTCTGGCGGCCCGTGGCGCCCCCTGCCGCTACGCTGCTCCAACTACGCCGGGCGAGCCTCCCTCTCTCTCGCTCCCCCGTCCGTGCCGGCCGCGCCTCTCTCTCTCTCTCTCTCCCTCCTACCCCCTCACACACGGCACACATGGGAGCCGTAGCTCCCCCTCCCTCTCCCTCTCTCTTTCTGGTGAAAGGCGACCGGCGACCTCCTCCGGTGTGCTGCGCGCCGACCACCCCAGCTCCACGTTTTGCGAACGGGTTGAACCCTTTCAGCCCTTTCGCCTGCGGCTACGCCCGGCCACGCCCGGCCACGCCCCGCCACGCCCCGCCACGCTCACCGCCACCAACCGCTGACACACACGGAACTCCGACGTCGCGAAATTCCGGAGATTGCTTGAACGTGGCAAACTTCTTGCATCTTCAACACCTCTGCTGACTACAAAATTAGAAAGAATTTCAAAACGAGGTAAAGCATGGAATTTTGGGATTAAATAAAGCATACCACCTGAAAATCACCTACGCTCCTGTCTTTGCCGCTGAATAATCTCTCTGACGACGTCGCTTGCTGATATGCGACGTGCGGATATGTGGTGGGGGGAGGGGGGGGGGAGAGGAAGAGAGAGAGAGAGAGAGAAAGGGAGGGTAGGGGTAGGGGGGTGTCGTCTGTCTTCGTCGTGAGACCGTGTGCTTCGCGGATCCGCGCCGCCAGCATAAGGGATGGAGGGGGAGGAGGTAGGGGGGAGAGCCGTTTGCTGCGCCGCCGACACAAGTCACGGCAGCGTGAAGGGGAGGGAGGGGAGGTGTGGGGGTGGGGGCAGAGATTTCGCATCTGCAGACCGAATAGTCGGACTTAGTTGCGTGGATCTGCACCCGCGGATTATGCGAACGCGTTGTATTTGTGGACGGCTAGGAAGCCCCCGCGCGGGGCCCTTGCGGGGCGGAGTGCCACGAGACCCCGGCCGGGGCCCGGCTGCAGAGGGAGAGCAGCTATCTGTTCATACTAAACCTGCGGGCCCATTTATCATAGCTCGCGGACAGAACGGCAAACACTCGGTCAGACAAAGGGGCGGGGAGGGCATCGCCGATCCGAGCCGAGCCGAGCCGAGCCGGGCAGGGCAGGGCACAAGACGTGCCCGGGCAGCCTCTGGGACGTCATGGGAAAGCTATGAGAATGTTAGGCCGTCATCCTCGCAGCAGGAGCAGCAGTATCCCAGTGTATAGCGAATTTTCATAATTGACGACGCTCAGAGAGGCATATCGTTAGGTAATTTATAGACCCCCCAGCCAGGCCCGGCGCGGCCAGCCAAGGATGTCCCGCGTCAGATTTACGGCGCGAAAATCGTTGTGCCTGCGAACCCATCCCCTTGTATCCCGCAGGGACCGTCCCCCGGGCAGCCCAGCCCAGCCCAGCCCAGCCCAGCCCAGCCCAGCCGACCTGGAGAGAGAGGCGGAGCGGCATGTATAATTTCGCATGTATCGGAATGCTCTGCTGTTCCCACTCCCAACGCGTCCTTACTCATTTACAGTTAGGGGCTGCGCCGCGCCGCGCTGTGGCAGCTGGACGTGTATCCTGCCGGTGTAAAAGGGACCACTTACCCCCCTGAAAATGTACCCCCCGGTACACTATCCCTAGGGGCCATGTACCCCCCACCAACCGACTCGGGGGTACACCATCCCTAGGGGCCATGACCTCCCGGGGGTACACCATCCCTAGGGGCCGTGTACCCCCGAGTCGGTTGGTGGGGGGGGGGGGTGCATGGCCCCTAGGGATGGTGTACCGGGGGCACCCCGTGTTGATGGGGGGTACACGGCCCCTAGGGATGGTGTACCCCCCCGGGGGGTACATGGCCCCTAGGGATAGTGTACCCCCGAGTCGGTTGGTGGGGGGGGGTACATGGCCCCTAGGGATGGTGTACCGGGGGGCACCTCCTCCCTGGGGGTATGCCATCACTGCCACACCGGCCGGGCCTGTAGCCGGGCCCAGCGCCTGCGTGTCCAGGATAGACAGCCCCGCCGCACAGCCGTGCTCGGCGGGCCGGCCTACCCTCCCGGCGCCTGGCCTTGCAGCCTCAAAGACGGGCGCCTTCTCTGCCATTCCTTATCGCCCGCCTTTTATCATCGTTTTCTTTTTATTTCACCTTTTTCTGCGTCATGTTCTGCGACGGCAGCGCGACACCCTCACGCCACAAAGCCCCGCAGCCCACCGAGCGTGTTTTGAATTTTCGGCGCCAAACACACGCACACACACACACACACACACACACACACACACACACTCTTGCAGACACACACCTACCAGACACCTACCAGCTTTGCCTCTTGAATGGCACGCCGCCTTCCACACACCACAGACACGCATAGAAGCCGTGTGACGGCGTTGCTGGGGAAGGGGTGTGGAGTGTCCTCTCGCCGCAAAGGTAAAGCCACACGTCGTGCATTCCGCACGGTGTACAGATAACGGTCATATACCCGTAATTAATATCTCCGGCCGCTTACGGGCGGCGCAGGAGAAGAAAGGGGGGGGGGGGGAATTTAAACAGCAGGGGAGTGGACGGAGCGGAGCGCACCCCCACGGCGACTTATGCAGTTCACTTTTACGTCCTTACTTAACGCAACTTTTATTACGATTATTTACGTTTTCATCGCCCACCCATCTCCCCCTCCCTTTCTCTCCCTCTCGCTTCCATCGACTCCCTCCGTGCTGCCACTGCTGCCACTGCCGCCGCTGCCGTTGCCATGGCGGGAGGTTGGCGACAGTTTGGCAATATCACATACCCTGACCCTCCAGGCCTGCGGCCCTCCAGCCGGCGAACCCTTTCCTTCAGACGGACTCGGCAAGGCAGGCTATCCTTCCCGGGTCCAAAAATAAAAGGCCGAGAAATTTCGTCGCTGTTTCATAACAGGGGTGTTATAGGGCTGTGCACGAAGTACTAAACGAGTCGGCCCCTCCTTGGTGAAATGTCTTTATTCCACGCCAGTTTCACAAAACGCAGTCCGTTGCGCTGTCAGCAGGCTGCTAGCCCTGGCAGAACTCCTCGTTCCTGTACTCGGCCCCGCACGCTGCCTTGGACACCTCCACGTCGAAGCACACCCCGCCACACAGTACGTGGCGGCAGCAGGCGATGTGGTGATTCCGCTGCCTTTCGTCCGCCGTCAGCCAGTAACCAGCTGGTTCTCGTTTCTGAAGGTTGAAACAATTTCAAGAAGTTATTGTCCTGTTCCAGCAGTGTCCAGGCACGGAGAAAAAGGATTAGTTGTTCCAACGCAAACCTCAGACAATCAACTTTAGCCGCCACTTAAAATATTTGTTCACTCGAGAAATGTTTATTTGAAGCAACCAGTGTGTTTCGCTGGTTAAACTGGAACTTCGAGTTCAGTCTGGTAAAAATCTTGCTTGGCTGAGATTTGCGTTAACTGAACTCACCTCTCTGATGAGAGCCGCGACATCGATGTCGGAATCAGCGACCACCGCCGCAAGGGAGTCGGCGGTGATGTACGCCAACGCGACGAGAAGGACGAACACCTGGAACCGAAACAACCTTATTGCCAAGACACATTGACGAGCCCACGGAGCAAAATGATCAGTGGTCACAACTAACTTTTAAGTCGTTGATTTTCAGACAAGCAGTAATTTTTTGTTCGAAGAACTAAACTTTTGTTGGGGGGAAATCAATTTTAGTTGCACCGACGAAACGTTAGTTTCTCCAACAAAAAGGTTCGTTGCAGGCACTAAACAAAGTTCTTTTCTGCCTTTTGCTCCTTAGCGAACCTCTGCATTTGAACAAAAATTTACGGCTTGTCTGAAAATCAAATTAAAAATTAATTGCAGCAACTAATAATATTTATCCTCCGTGCCCAGCCAAACGTGTGAGGTGTTGTACTCACGAAGGCCCTCATGGTGTGTTGCCGGCTGGTAGTTCTGTGTGTGCCTGTGGCCGCCTGCGTCGTCTTATATACTCGAACCAGAGATGAGAATGGAGGTCACGCTAATCGCAGCCAGACGACTTCAGCGAAGACACTGCCTAATGGGTTTGTAGCCACCGGCGCTCGCAGTCTCAGTCTAGTCTGATTCGTAGGTGGAATGCGCTACTACGGCTGGCCGCTGGGGTGGTGTGGTTTGTAGCCACCGGCACTCTCAGTCTCAGTCTAGACTGATTCGTAGGTGGAATGCGCTACTACGGCTGGCCGCTGGGGTGGTGTGCTGTGAAGAGAATAACAGCGTCGAGCGTAATCAGATAAAATAACCCAGCTTTGCCTAGGATAGATTTTTTTTTGGCCCTGTTTCGTGAGCCCATATTTAACTGTAGTTTATCCCCCTTTCACTCCCCACTTGTTTTTATTATTATTACTATTTGCACGGTCCGAACGTCTACACGACTGGTGGGCCCTGGCGACCCGCCGTTGGTTAAGTCCACTCCCGTTTCTCATTACTGATTGTCCAATTTCCCAGTCGTCTCTGTCACAGCAGCGCGGCGCCCAGCGGCGCCCGCCGCGCCCGCCGCGCCCGCCAGAGGGCGCACCAGTCGACATCATCCCCTTTTTACACAAAAGTCGACGACGCCTTGTCAGGATCAGCAGTCAGCCCGGTCCCCCAACACAACATGACGACATCTCTCCCAGCAAACAAACAACGGATTCCGTTCATTTCCCTGTAAGATGTGTTGCCTTATTGCGCGCTGGGTTACGTCGCCTGCGACTCCACCGTCGGCGTCCTGGAGTGCCGTCGGGGGCGTCGACGGCGGCCTCTGCGGCCGGACAAAGGCCGGCGCGGTCGGCCCTCCATAAATCTCCCGCCAAAATAATCAAGTTTTACGATCGCTTCGCCTGAAATTCCAGGGTTTACACCGGGCGGGACGGGAACTAGTAGGAACCGCACAGGAATAAGAGCAAAGAGGGGCGCGCTGGCTCCTACCGGGTCCTGCAGGGTCCTGGGGGATGACCAGAGGGCGCCCCGCCGTACCCTCCAGACGACAACATCACAACCACGCCGCTCAACGCCATGGGCGCTGCTGTTGCGTGTTTCATAGCTGCACACACACACACACACACACACACACACACACACACACACACACACACACACACACACACACGAGGCATCCCAGCAGCCAGCCCCTGCGCGCCTCACCCCACTCCGGACCTCTCGGAAGCCAAGCCAAACAATGCACACTATACGGGCTGGGAGCAGCCAGGAGGCGACCAGCTCCCCGATAGCTAGGCCAACCGCTACACACTGCTATCACCATGTGTGTGTGTGTGTGTGTGTGTGTGTGTGTTGGCAGGGACAGGGATGGAACTAGCACTGCGAAACAATGGTTCAACACTAAATTGCGGTGTGCGAAACTCGGAATCGAAAATCAATATGCGGGAAGCAGGTGGTAGCCCACCGAATTACACGTTGTTCACCGCCAACCGTCACCTCAGAACAACCATTGTTCTTTTGTCATTTTTTGTTTTGTTGTGTTTTGTTTTTTCTGTTGACGAAAAAGAAACTGAATATGACACCGGCGTTGGCCAGTTTCCGGCACCCTTCTGTCCGTCTCTCTCGCACGTGTGGGGGGCATCACCATTAATGGACTGAAAGGAAAACGCGGGGGCGGCGGTGGTGTGCGCACCTGGAAAGTACCACTCATGAGGGGAGGGGGAAGTGAAGTGGAAGAGGTGGATAGAGGGGGGGGGGGGAGGGGGGAGAATGCACCACTTCAAGCGTGTGCAATGCCGTACGACATCCCCAGAGGTAGGAGAGAAAGTGAGAGTGAGTGGGGAAGGGAGAGAGAGGGAGGCAGGGAGGGAGGAATGGAGAGGAAGGAGGGGTGAGCCTTCGTTTCTCCTCTTGCGGTCGGCGCGGGTGCAGCACTTTGTATCCATCACAACCAAACGTACGAGTTGGGGGTGGGGGTGGGAGAGAGGGAGGGAGGGAGAGAGAGAGAGAGAGAGAGAGAGAGAGAGAGAGAGAGAGAGAGAGAGAGAGAGAGAGAGAGAGAGAGAGAGAGAGAGAGAGAGAGAGAGAGAGAGAGAGAGAGAGAGAGAGGTGAGTTTGGTGAAGGGCGCGGCAGAATGGTTGCGCGGAAAGGAGAGGGGGGGAAGGTAGGATGGTAGAATCGGAGGTCACATTTTTTAGTTTCTCGATCCATTACACCTGTACCCGTCAGGAGCAAAGAGAGAGAGAGAGAGAGAGAGAGAGAGAGAGAGAGAGAGAGAGAGAGAGAGAGAGAGAGAGAGAGAGAGAGAGAGAGAGAGAGAGAGAAGCAGGGAACCGGCGGGGCGGTGGGGGCCTGCTAGCAAACGGCGCACTGCCGCGCGGCGCGGTCTCCAGGGCCTCCAACCCGTTCGCAGTCCGCGTGTCCGTAGTCTGCCAGCCCCCGCCCCCCTCCCGCCTAGGCTCTGCCACGCATCGGTAATCTGTCTTCATTCCCCTCGCGGCTCTGCTCCGCTCTGCTCCGCTCTGCTCCGCTCTGCTCCGCTCGGTCCGTGCCTCTGATTACGGACTTGACCGGGCCGCAGCCTCTGCACAGGCCGTCTGACCCGTCCCGTCCGGCGGCGGCAGACAATTGGCTGCAAAGGGACGTGACGTCCACCGGTCTGGTCTGGGGTCGGCCGCTCTGCCGCTGCTCCGCCGTGCTGAACACCATCTTGTTCCCACTGACGTGCGCGTACAGACGCCGCCGGCCGCGGCGCCAGCAGACGGAATAGGGTATTCCGGAGTGGAGCTTGACCGGAAACGAGAAGACGACAAGAATCACAAAAGCGGATACGGAAGTCTACGGTATGAAAAGTTACGCAGCACATGCCGCGCCGTCAGCCACGAGCCGACTCAAAAATTTGGAGGCTTAGCTCTCGCTGGCGATATGTCACGACCATTTGGTAGGGTCAGGCAGCGCGGAACCTACTCCGCGCGGCCTCAGGATGCACGTCCCCGAGCCGCGCGGTCGATGTCCGCGCTGTCTGACCCTATAAGATGTGATGCACCCCTCGGGCTGGGGCCGGGGCTGAGGCCGGGGCTGAGGCCGGGGAACAACAAATGTCCGGACAAGAGGCACACCTCGGGGTCAGCGTTCGCCCGTCCATCCTGACGCGACAGGGGAGGCCCGCCGCTATAATGTAATAGAATAAAGAAAAATTGCCACCTCGCGGGGGCGGTGGGGAGCTGCACCGGAACAGCAACCGGAAGTGGATCCCGGAAGTGGATCCCGGGAGTGGATCCCGGAAGAGGATCCCGGGAGTGGATCGAGTCGGGATCGCGGAAGTGGATCCCGGAAGTGGATCCCGGAAGTTGAACCCGGGAGTGGAACCCGGAAGTGGGTGTGCGGCGAGGCCCGGGTGTCTTTGCGGAGGGGGTTGAAGAACGGGGAGGCCCCAGCAGGGGTGGTCGGGGGGGGGGGGGGGAAGAAGGCGCTCTCTGTCTGACGGAAGGGGTTGGTAGTCATCCAGAGGGGGCTCGGGGGGAGGGAGGGGGAGTCTCCACGGGGGCCCCACGACAATGGAAGAGTCCTCGCGATGCCCAAGCTGTGCGTGATGATAGCAATGCTCGCGACTGAATATTAGAAAGGAACGGTCTGTTTATGAAATCCGAGCCGACAACATGACCCACCCCCTGACACCCCCAGCAGCTCTCAGTCCGACTGACACAGAGGGGGGCGGGCTGTCTGTTAGATAACGAATGGGTCCTCAGGGGTTGGCTTGACTCCCCCATAGGCGCGCGCCCGCGCCCCCCGCGCCCCCGCGCGCCCCCCGGGGGGCGCAGGGAGATAGGCCGCGGCTGGATGGTGTTCGAACCCGCGGCCCGCGGGACTGGCAGCCCCGACCCGACCCCAGAGTCAACCTGTATCACTGGCCTACTTTCTGCAGAGCCGAGCGCACGTGTGGACGCAAAACTATATGTGCGGAGGAGGAGGAGGTGGGGGGGGGGGCGGTATTCGAACCCGCGACACGGTGGTGATCGACGTCGATTCGGGACAGATCGCGGGCGCGCACGTGTGTGTGTGCGTGCGTGCGTGTGTGTGTGTGTGTGTGTGTGTGTGTGTGTGTGTGTGTGTGTGCCGCGCTGATGCGGCCCGATATTAGGACCTCTGCCGGGGCCGCGGGGTGGTCTTCCCAGTGTTCTCCAGCGGCGGCCACTCCGCCAGCATCCCGCTCATGAATTTCAATTTGTCAAATCTTTTGCCCGGCGCGCGTTGAGCGGCGCTGAGCGATACGGGACGATTTTTCACTGGGCTGTGCGTGCTTCTTTTTCTTGTTCTTCTTCTCCTCCTCGGCGGTTGCTGGCGGTGCTGCTGGAAAGATTAAGGAAGCATGAGCTGTCTGTTGTCGTCGTGGTATTGGCGAACAATAATAATAATAAGAATAATGAGGCCATAATATTGCGCGCAGAGACGGACAGACAGACAGACAGTGACACACAATAATAGTAGTAAACGTTACGATTCCAGCCAAATCGTGGCGGCGTAATGTGTACCCGGCCGCCGCACGGCCCACTTTTCGTCAACTTTGTTCATCATTCTCCCTTGGAACACAGCCGCACCAAACGCACGCGACACGCGCGCGGAGTGAGTGAGAGCGACAGAGCGACAGAGAGAGAGAGAGAGAGAGAGAGAGAGAGAGAGAGAGAGAGAGAGAGAGAGAGAGAGAGAGAGAGAGAGAGAGAGAGAGAGAGAGAGAGAGAGAGAGAGACCATTTGTCTGTTTGCCGCTGATAACCCGCGCGCTGGTAACGCTGCCGATGCTGATGTTCGCGGGGGGTTTAATATTTGATGTGAGCCCGCCGGTTGGCCCCGGTAGGACAGCCAGCCCACACGGAGTGCCTGTGATGGCCACCCTTACCGCCGCACGGTCTAGTTTCACGGCCCAGCCTATATATATGTATATACTATATCCGGCGACAGCGCCCGCTTCTGCGCCACCGCCCCCTAAAAAGTTTAGTTACGAGCCTCGACAATGGAGCGCGACACAGGCATTGCTGTGTACTGATTATATACGCGGCCGGGCGACACCCGAGTGCCAGTCTGCCCCCCCACCCTCCCTCCCCGCGACAATATTGCTGCGGGCATTTCCCGCCGTTACTTCATTTCTATTTCGCCACGGAGGTGCCTCTATCTCTCTTTATCGTGTTCGATCACGTTTACACAAAACGTCGCGCACGCAAAATAAATAATAATTATAAAAAGAATGATTAGTTGTTCCAACTTATTTGTTCGGTAATTCACGGTCAGAGGGTACCACGGCCGGAGGGTACCACGGCCGGAGGGTACCACGTCTGTTATTCGCGTGCCGAGGTCCAATCAGGGCGCGGCCCTTAACGCGGCGACAACGACTCTGATGTTTGTTTGACAAAAAAGTCAACAACCGCGGCGCGCAACAAACAGGAGAACGAGAACCATCAGCATCGCCATTTATTTCGGATTCTTTTTATTTTTCTCTCTGAGCGCGCAGTGGGCGGTGGTGACACCTGCTAGCAGACGACGCACTTCCCACCCTCCGTCTTTGTTGTTGTTCTTTGGCAGGAATGCCCCCGCACCGCACGCCGCCACCACCACCACCACCACCACCACCACCACCACCACCGCCACCGCCACCCTTTGGAAACTATTAAGCCACCATATTTTAGATGGCGAGATAGCGGGGCCGTTTTAAAGACGCGATCGCGGGCGGCGAAAACGGGCCAGGCAAGACGAGAATCGGCGGGGCGGGCCGCCGCCGCCGCCGCCGCCGCCGTTACCACCGCCGCCGCCGCCGTTACCACCGCCGCCGCTGCCGCCACCGCTGCCGCCGTGCTGCTACCCGGCTGCTGCCCTCCTCATAATTGCTTCTCTCATCCCCGGGCGCAAGTATCGTGGGGTCTCCTAACCGTTTTGTGTGTTGGTTGTTTGAGCCCTTCGCACAGATAGCAAAGCGCCAGGGACTGTAAGGGTCTGCGAGGGACAGAGACAGAGAAGGAGAGAAAGAGAGTGAGAGCGACGCGCGCAAAAAAGGAGGGAAAAATGGATGGGAGGTCTTGTGCGATCGCTATCAGGATGCTTAAAGGGAAAGTGAGTTAGCCTTTATCTCGTCGAAACGAACGGAAGGGGAAAAGAAGGCGGAGGGGGGAAGGGAGGAGGGGAGAGGGGAGGGGTCAAAGTCACAAACTTTCGAGGGGCGGGAAAAGGCCGCAGTGGTAATGCAGCCCTCCTTGAGGTGAGCACAGGTTGGCCAGGCGATCCTCTTTTTATCTTCCAGCAGAACAGGGATAAAACCTAGGCTAAAAAAAAAACAACAAAAAAACATTAAAAATGGGCGCAAACGTCGACAGCCAAATAAGGGAGCAGACGACGCCTGTGGGATAGGCAACCTCACGGCTTGTGCGTGCACGCGTGTCGTGCGGGCTGGCCTACCCCGCAGGCGCTCTGCTCCTGTGATACCAGCGCTTTGCTCGGTTTTATTTTTCTAACAGGCTGGCGGGAGGTCGGTGTCCGTGAGAATGTGCCCCTAGCTGCCTCTTGGCAGGGCATTGGCAGGCGGCGGTGGTGGTGGCGGCGGCGGCAGCAGCAGCAGCAGCAGCAGCAGCGGCAGCGGTGGCCCGAGCGGGCGTGCATTATTCACATTTCAATTCCACCTGCCAGTCGCCTCCGCACATGAGCGGCCCTCGCTGCCCCTCTGCCCGGTCACTGCTCATCGGCACTTCTGTGAGGGGAGGGGAGGGGAACGCAGTGGAAACTTAAAAATAAACCACATTCAGTTTTTACAATTTTACTCTCTATGGGTCATCCGTAATCCTCCAATCGTTTGGCATTTCCGCGCAGGCTGCCCCGCCTCGGCCCGGCCCGCCCCCCCCCCCCCCCCCCCCCCCCCCCCCCCCCCGCCCCGCCCCGCCCCGCCCCGCCCCCCGCCGCGCTGCCCCTGCCCTGCGCGGGCTGCCCCTGGTCCTTGTTCCTGGAGCACAAGTTGAAGCCGACGCCGCCGCCGGCCGCCTGCCGCCGCGGCCGTGAAGTATCGCAGGAGACTCATAGACAGGTCATCAATTTCGCAGCTCCGGACGGCAGGGACCGCGGGGACGGTGGCAGCGGCGGGGGCGGCGGCGGGGGCGGCGGCGGGGGCAGCGGCGGGGGCAGCGGCGGGGGCAGCGGCGGGGGCGGCGGTGGGGTCGCAGGCTCCAGGTCAGGCCGCGGCCGGGGGCCCAAGTTTAGTTGGTAACCGTTTCGACAGCCCCTACAGGCAGGTCGGGGGCGGCGCGGGGGCGGCGCGGGGGCGGCGCGGGGGCGGCTGACTTCTGTGGCGACGGCCCCTCTGACTCCCTGCAAACTGCGAAAGGACCAGCCGCCGAAAAGAGGAATGGTTCTCCGAGGAAGCTCGGCTGCTGCTCACGAACTGCTCTGATAGATAGAAAGATGGATGGATAGATAGATAGATGGATAGCATCCATCCACAGCGAATTTGCTTCATTAGCTCGCGAAAGGTCTGGCTGCATCCATTATCGCCGATTATTCCGGGAACATACACAGACCGTGCCTGCCTGTGCTCTCTCTCGCACGCCGTCTGCTGGGCTGGGCTCTTGTCGATAACCGGAGAAATAATAGATTCTGATGCGCCTCCCCCACCCCGGCGTGCCCCGGTCCCCACCGCCCAGTTCATTGCCAATAATGGTCTGGGCTGGGCAGACTTACCGAACTGGCTGCGATACGTCACAGCGCTGGAAACCGGGGACCGACCGGTACAGTCATCGGCTGCAAGGGCGGCTTCCAGAGTAGAGGTTTCCACCGAGACTTGGAAACGGAAGCTCAAGAACTGAAACTCTTTGAGACCGGAAACTCTCGAGGAAAGGTATGAGATACTTGAATGGCGTTTTGAGTGTATTTGGAGGTTTAGTTCCCGCTCTCGAGAGCTCTCAAAAGTTTCCGTTCTAGAGGTATTTTTGTTCTTCAGCTTAACTTCCGTTTCCAAGTGTCATTGAAAACCTCTGTTGGTCTGAAAAGTCTGCAAGCGTCGCGAGTCGGAGAACACTGAAGGGGGGGGGGGGGGCTATTTACAACCCGCAATTTATGTTTCTTTTCGTTTTCTTTTTGGAAATGGTGGTGTGATGGTCTCTCCGACCACTAGCGTTATAGGTAGTTTGCAGGGATTTAAAGGCCGGTACCGGTAAGATTCGCTAAGTTACCGTAACTTACGGTAATATTACCCGACCTTTAAAAATGTGGTATTTTTCGGTAATATTCAGATTTTCAAACTCTGAAAATTAGCTGCATTTGGTGTAAAAAAAACGGCAAAAATGGGTGGGTCCTACCTCGTCCCAGACTTCCGTCCGGAACCGTTCCTGCTTAACTTCGGTGTTCGGATGGGAACCGGTGTACCAGGAGTTGACCGCCGCTAAGACACAGGCACGACGCAGCCGCCTTGGTAGGCAGGCTTCCGCAACGGCCAACATCGCCCCTTCCGCTGACTAGATTTCAGGAGTCAACCCCTTCGACCAGCCAGTTGGTCTGTGGCCGTGAGGCCACTCCCTCGCGGATTGAGAGGGAGGTAGGATGCCCAGATCGTACACGGCCGAAGCCGATTGTACTCTACTCTTCTACGCCATGTATCCAAGTAGGTGTTGCCCGAATACTCCAGATTCCGAGGCCTTACGCTTGAAAAATGTAGAAGGCCGAACCCTAGGCCTCTACATTTAACTTCTGCCGAGTCTTGGCAAGCACCATTCCCCTGCTCGGGCGTCGAACCACTGAGTCAACGAGTGTATTCAACCTCCGGGGAATGGCCGCGGTCCAACGTCCGCGGTCACTCAGACAACACACTTTGAACACGTTCTTTTAGTATATTTTACCCACCATCCTCTGTCGGCAGACTTCAGAAAAAGTTTCGCCCCGGCAAAGAGTTGAACCCCGAACCTTGTGGTCACCGACCAGTCCGCTAGCCCACTACGCTACGGAGCTCCGATGGAGAGCAGTGCGCTCTTGGTGCTTACTGTGGTCCCGCAGAGAGCAGAACCGATGGGATGACTACTGTTATGTGGAAAAACATACTAAAGCGTTCTATTTTTTACAAATACCCGCTGTAAATAAATCTTTCTCATTTTTACCAAAAATACCCGTAACTTACCTATCTTTCCGTAACTTACCGTAAGGTTGAATCTTACTGGTATTTTTAAATCCCTAGTAGTTTGTGAGCGGCCCCCGCGGCCCCCGCCCTCACCAGGTGAGAGCAGCGACGGCAAGGTGCGGCTACTGACGGCGGCAGTCACTTAGCCGGCAGCCAGCTAGCCAGACCACACGGAGATCAATTAGTGAGCAGTCGAGTGCGCGCGCGCGTTCGAGGTATCGAGGGGGCGGTGCGGTGCCGGGCGTAGCGGAGCGCCTCCCGAGAGGCACCGCCCTCTCTCGTCTGTCTCTTTCCCTGCCGCTCTGTGTCTGAGGACACCGGTGCCACGATGGGACAAAAGTGCTAGGCGGGGACGGTCGGTGCGCGCGCGCGCGTCAATCTGACTGTGATTTCCCGATTTTCTGACTTCCGTGTAGCAGAATCAGTCTGACTTTCTGGCTGCGACTTCATCTCTACTTTTCTTTATTTTTATTTTTTCTTGAAGAACTCGAGCAGTGCAGGTTACGGACCGCCCCCCGCGGCGCACCGCTGCCTCGCTCGACGGTAAATAGTCAAATGGGATTCGTTTCCCGGACCGAACGGCCATCCTTATCGTGTCCGGTGGCGTCTCGGCGCGTCACGGCCGCCGCGGAAGGGTGGTGCGAGCGCGTGTGTGTGTGTGAGTGTGTGAGTGTGTAAGTGTGTGAGTGTGTGTGTGTGTGTGTGTGTGTGTGTCACCGCCCCTTAGAGAAATGGCGTGGCGTTGTGTGGCGGCATAAGGAAGCCGTAGGAAATGAAGGCAGCTCTCTCTCTCTCTCTCTCTCTCTCTCTCTCTCTCTCTCTCTCTCTCTCTCTCTCTCTCTCTCTCTCTCTCTCTCTCTAGACCTCGCTCTCACTCACACACATTCTGCTAGGTAGGCAACGGCTGCTGCTCCTGCGATGCGGTTGCCGTGCAGGATATGAACGGAGATGAAGGTGTGCACGAGGAGTGTGGGAGACACCGCCATCACACACACACACACACACACACACACACACACACACACACACACACACACACTACTCTGTCCTACCTCCTCGCCATCAACCTTTAGAACGGCCGAGTAGTATCTTTCCTGCTCTCTCTCTCTCTCCTCGATATAAAGTGAATAGAAAGAGAGGTTGCTGATGTTGTGATGCGCGCGGCTCACCTGAAGACTTCACTGCGATAAGACCCCCCCCCCCCCCCCCCCCCCCGCTTCGGGGTGGTTGACACTGACGAATCTGCCTCGGTTCTCCGCGCGCTACATACAAACGACGCTGGCCCGATATGTACCACGCACCCCTTTGCAAATGGCCTCCATGGCATCATTCAAGCTGTCCTCCTCTTTTTCCGCGCCGGAGCCGCCGACGCGCGGCGCCCCGACGCTCCTCACATGGGGGCTGCGGGGGCCGCGGGGGCTGCGGGGGCTGCGGGGGCCCACACTACACCAGAGGGAAGGATGCCACGGCTTGCCAGTGCATGCAGCCTCGGGACTCCTTCAGCTGATACTGACACGGCTGGGACGTATGGCCAAAAAGGTCGTAAGGAACAAAAAGGGAAGTACAAATAGGATGCATCCAGCAGGCAGTCGATGACTTCCCACCTAACATGCACCCAACTACAAAGCGACTTGTGCGTCAGGCAGGCAGTCCAAGACTTCCCACTAAACAGCACCAGTCACCAGTCGCGCTACGGCGAATTCCTCCGGCGAGGAATCGAGGTACAGTCTCGTGTGTGTGTGTGTGTGTGTGTGTGTGTGTGTGTGTGTGTGTGTGTGTTTTGGGTTCGGTTTCATGCACCGTGGGTACGCAGTGCACGTGCTGCTTCCGCATAGATGCCACCCGCGCCGCCCCCGCGTCATCACCCGAAAAGGAAATATCAAAAGTTATGGCGCAGGTTGGTTGGTAGTGCCGTACGCGTGCGGAGGCGGCGGCAGCGGCGGCGGCGGCAGTAGCAGCACACGCGCGGCGTGAGGTACACGACGGAAATTGTGTGCATTAGGGGCGTTTACAGCCGCCATGAACACGGGCCAGGCCTTGGCAGCCTGATGTGTGCGCGATGACAGCAGGGAAGCGTTGGGCAGCAGCGGCGGCAGCGGCGGCAGCGGTCACCGATTCCTGTTAGTTTGTGCTGTGCTGCGGGCGCGCAGACGTAGTTTTTGATGTTTGTAAAGTCAGTCGCTTCACCCGAAAAGGGAAAGAAAAATCCGTTTCTGCTTGGCATATCCGCCTCGCCGAGAGAGGTACACCCTGTGGCATTTGTTTAATATTACATTTGTGTAGGAAAGTTGGTGGGGGGGGGGGCAGGTTGATGACCTCATCCCTCTGTACGACTGCTGGCGCCACACACACACACACACACACACACACACACACACACACAGGCAGCCTTTAACACATACGGCTCTCTTCCATCCCGTATGACAGCAGAAGGGGAGAAGGGTTTTGGGATCCCGCGCGTTGGAGTGTTAGCAGCACACATGGGCAAATAGACAAGTACACACACACACACACACACACACACACACGGCTTCTGGGGGCGCCGGCGCCAGTGCGTGTGGTCAGGCTGACCGAACCGCCACTTGAAGCTCATCTCTCCCTCCTCCCCGACGACCCTGTGTGGTCTGCTTGTATTGTGGCGTGCCCAGATTTTGTCCGTTGTTATTTATGGTTACTGGACACACACGACTGCCGAGGCCGCAGCACAGCCTCCTTCGGTCATAGATCATCTGCGAAATACGCGCAAAACTTTGCAATGGTTTTGATTAATTATTTTAAACAAATAACAGAATTTTCCAATTTTACTCTGTTTCTTATTTTTTTTCCAGGCGCACTGCGAATCACTCCCGGAGTCGACATGGACTGCCCCGTCGGTCCCGTCTACACGCGAGGAGCTCCCGGACCCCCGGACGTCCCCAGCCGGAGCCGGGCCGCTTCCGCGTGGGTCCACAACGTTGTCCACACGGCGCTACAAAGCAATAATGGAATGGGCGGTCCTGATGCCCGGAGGCCCGGAGGCCCGGAGGCCCGGAGGCCCGGAGGCCCGGAGGCCCGGAGGCCCGGAGGCCCGGAGGCCCCGGGGGTCACGGCATCCGTCAAAGCGTTGGCAGTGTCGGAGGACTAGAGCTGGAGACCTCCGTGCCGTATCTCCTGCGGACCAATCTTTTTGGTTCTGGTTCCGGTGGCGGCACGGTTTGACCCGCTAGTCTGCGGCGGCCCGTTCTGTGTCCGCTGTGTAGCCAGAGCCCGCCGGAGCCGAATCAACAAGTTGCTGAAAGTCTCTTTTGCTGCGCTGCCGCCGACGGCCTAGGCGTAGAGCTTTTCCCGGGAGCTTCATTATAGCAATGTCCTTTCTGCACGACAGAGCGAGAGAAAGGGGGAACAGAGAGAGAGAGAGAGAGAGAGAGAGAGAGAGAGAGAGAGAGAGAGAGAGAGAGAGAGAGAGAGAGAGAGAGAGAGAGAGAGAGAGAGAGAGCGGGAGCGCGAAAATCGCAGAGGAGAGGTCAGAGAGACCGAGTCAGGAAGAGAGATGACGTCACGTTCTGACCTCGACTTTTGCGCCGCGCGTGCCACCGCATTCAAATTTTGCCGCCGCCAGAAACGCAGGCGCGGCAGCAGCGGCAGCAGCGTCGGACCTTTTTCCCGGGGCGCGCGCACGGCGACGGGGTTTGAAATTGTGGGGGGAGGGGAGGAGGGGGAGGAATGTACGGCAACAAAATGCTTGCCGTCCGCCCTGCCCAGGCACCCCCAGGGCCGGGGGTGGGGCCCAGCCGTCTGCACGGCGGCATTGAAAATGGATGCATTTAAGCTGGGAAAGGGAGCGGCGCCGTGGGCGCCATCAAATATGCAGCCGGTAGCAGACGACACGGCGGTAGGATGTCACCGGCCACACCTGCACACCTCCAGCGGACCGAGCCGAGGGGTCCAGACCGGACAGCCCCGGGGGGTTTGCTAATCGCAGTCAGGACCGGGCACGACAGCCGGACGCAACGCCAACAAAACGCTTTCAGCCATCACAATAGAGGTTTCCAACGAGACTTGGAAACGGAAGCTAAAGAACAAAAAGACTTCGAGACCGGAAACTCTGGAGGGCAGGTATGAGAAACTTGAATGGCGTTTTGAGTGAATTTGGAGGTTATCTGCCATATTTGGCGCCGCCCTTCTGCATCAAAATTTCTCATACTTGCTCTCGAGAGCTTCCGGGCGGGGAGTGTTTTTGTTCTTCAGCTTCCGCTTCTGAGCCTCGTTGGAAACCTCAATCGGTGGGGTCGGAGCCGTCAGAACTTCCGTTTTTACATACAAAACCCGAATCTAAAAACCGGAAATCTGTGCGACAATATTTAGGGGGCGCGCAGGCCCCTATACAAACAGCAAAAATCACTGTTTGTGGAAAGTCATTTTTTTTAAAATGCGCTTCGTGATGTCCTGATTCCAAAAATCATCTCGATTTTTACCATTTTCTCGTATCTGTTGCTATCGTCCCTCTCGCTCGCTCTCCCCCTCGCGGTTGCCATGAGGAGAGAGGAAGAGAGAGAGGGGGGGGGAGGGAGGGTTGGGGGTCTTCCGGCGTGGATGTGCCCGCGCTGTCTGGGCGGTCCGCCACGGGCGTCGCGTCGCCGCTTACATATGGGGAGAGGAAGAGGGATAGTGACTCTTTCCTTCTCTCTCGCACACGAATGCGATTCCGAGTCACCCCGCATTCCGTTCCGGAGATCCCTCCTCTCTCTCTCCCTCTCTCTTTGACTAATCACGCTGTCATATTATTTTCATTTTATTCCGGCGCCCGTGCCACCACCGCGCCGAAGGAAGCGCAGAGGGGTCGGGTGCTCCGCTCTATTTTCACCCGTCGCAATTATTTTGACACGAGCGTGGCGGAGCGTTATGTCGGTCGGCGTACTAAGCGGATGTCCCCGACAGAGATGCCGACATGTGCGGCTGGCAAAAGTGTGTTTTATTACGTTTGAAAAAGTGTCAGCGTCAGTTCGGTGGAGACTTGTTCCCTGGCGCACAGAACCTGATTAGCTGTACTCACACAGAGAGGCTCGCTGGCAGCAGCGGCCGCCACCACTCACGTGTTTTGCGCTCAGCCACGCGGCCCGCAGCCGCGAGTATTCGCCCACGCACGCGTGACACGAGAGAGAGAGAGAGAGAGAGAGAGAGAGACAGATACACACACGATTAGTTTTGAACAGAGACGCGGCACGCCAGTTACGGGGGGCTCTATGGGCCTAGCCTGGCCTATAGCTCTACCGGGGGGCTCTGGGCTCCGGCCTCGGTCGGACCAGAGCTTGACAGCGAGAACGTGGTTAGTGAGTGATGGCCAACGGCACCCTACGGCAGCCAGCGGCCCCGACCCTCTCTCTCTCTCTCTCTCTGTCTCTCCCCCCTCGCTCTCTCTCTCTCTCTGTCTCTGTCTCTCTCCTCTCCGGTGGTGGCGCTGCTGGTTCAGTGACAGTGTGCCTTTCAAACCCTCTCGCTCCGTCTCTGTTGCTCTCCCTGCCAGGCCGAGCCGACGACGCGGCGGAAAGGCAGCCGCGCCAAACTTGGGACCAAGTTTTCGCCCGGCGTGGCTAGGCTAAGAAGAGTGCCCAGTGGAGCGGCGAGTATATGAACTGAACTGAGGACTCGCCTGCTCAGCTCGGCTCCTGTCCCCAGTGGTTCCCACACCACGGCCGCCAACCGCAGCCCCGTCAGTCTCCCCCGAGGCCCTCTTCGCCTCCGGCCGCAAATGCAAATGCAGCGGACAAAAATAATTTTCACCAGCGAAAATTAAGATTTTCTTAATTCCTTGGAGCATTTGAAAAGAGCAAGATGAGACAATTTCTAAGTGAGGCAGAGGGGAGAGAGCTGGAGGGGTGGGAGGGGGGAGGGGGGCGCCACGCCCCGGGGCCCCGGCCGTGTGACAGCAGCATGACATATGCATACGGAACGGAATCCGCCCCGGCCCGGTTTGAACCGCAGACCCTCAGGCGGGGGCCCGGCCCCCGGACCGTTTTTGCTGGATTCGAAGGGCCAGGCGCCACAACACGTGTTGGTGTTATTATAAGTTTGGTGCGCAGAGGAGTGTGGCCGCCGCCCCGCCCCGCCCCCCTGTGTGTGTGCGGGAGCTAATCCTCTGCACGAGAGTAGCAGCACAGTTTTAAAAGTTTAGAAATCAAAGAAAAGTGTAACTAACACACCGCTAATATACACCAGAGCACGTTTCGTCATTTGCAACGTGTCCGAAATCTGAAGAAACGGGGAGGCGCTTTTGAAATTAGCGACGCGTGGTGTCGGGAGAGGGAGTTGCAGCGGCGGTCTGAGCTTCCACTCCCTTAGCTGCATTACTCTCTTGTGGCCCCTGCAGCGTCTGATAAGGGCAGTAAGTCATGCAGCGATGAATGCTCAGGGCTAATTGCGGTGATAACGGCCGTCGATTGGTTTCAATTACTGCAGCAGCGGCGCAGAACTGTTGCTGCCGATATGGGACACCAGGTCGAGAAACGGCGCGGGAACGTTTAAAACGTCTGGCAGGAGTTGGGCCCCCTTCGGTCCCCTTCGGTCCCCTTCGGTCCCCTTCGTGTTCGGGCTGCCCTTTCTACTCCGCTACAAGCCGAGAGGATGCGGCTTCCCATCAGAAAAGGAACAACGAGGCAGCGCAGCGCCGCTGCGCTCACATATGTGACCGGCCGAAACCGTTTGATTAAAATCCTTGTTAACAGCCTCCGCATCCCTCCGGCGCGGTAGCAGCATAAACGATCATCTCTCGTCCAAACAATGCCTCATTATTCCAGAGATGGACTGATGGGAGGATGGGAGTCACAAAGCAGAAGATAGGAATGGATCCGGACAGAGAGAGAAGGGACGGGGGAAAGGAAAGACAAAGTGCGTGAGGCGGCCTGAAAGGAAAGTATCGCACCTGATGGAAAACATATTGCCTATGGCGAAGTGAATTTGCGACTCTCGTGTCGTTTTATGTTTCGTCTTTCTCGCCGCTGTTTCGTTGATATCCGCCTTCACCATTCCTCCTGATTCTAAATAATAATCCCCAAGTTGTATCCCGTCAGTGGTACAATAACGGCTGCAGGTGCTGCTACCCCACGAGGGGCCCACGGGGGGGCCGGCCGGAGCTGACCACGCTCCCCAGGGGGCCGGTGTCAGAGAGAGATGTGGGACGATCCAGCATTTGTTGCACGCCGTTACCAACAACACAGCAACAGCGGCGGCAGCGGCGGCAGCGGCGGCAGCGGCGGCAGCGGCGGCAGCGGCGGCAGCGGCGGCAGCGGCAGCAGCGGCGGCAGCGGCGGCAGCCATGTCACCGCCTTCCACAAAACGCTCACACGCTCCAGAAACTGCCGTGTGCGTGTGCCGGGCTTATTGGCATAAAAGTAAAATATGGTTCCGGCGCCCATCTCCGCCCCGCCCCTCCCCGCCCCGCCTCGCCCCGCCCGGCTGGCGCACACCTACGGCGCCTCATTTGTTTGGATCGGGCCATAAATACGGCGGAGCCCGGCGCGTCGGGAGGAGTGAATCAGGCCCGGGAAAGTAGAATCGTTATAATTATTTTATTTTCTATTTTTATTTTTTTATTTTTATGGGAGTTGCGCAGCCTCGGAAGCCTCTCCCTGTGCCGTTCCACTTGCTTACCTACAGTGTTTCAGTGCAATGTATACACGGGCACCACGGCACGCTCAGAGCAGTAGGTAACAGTTTCAACATTTCATCATTTACAATAGTACTCAGAGCAGCCATTGGGTGCTTCGGTTATTCATCCGAATGATCGCGTGTCGTCTCCTGGGCCGGTCGGGTTTTCACTCGCGTATTGATGTTTGCCTCATACAGGGCAGCAGCGGCAGCAGCGGCAGCAGCGGCAGCAGCGGCAGCAGCGGCAGCAGCGGCAGCAGCGGCAGCAGCGGCAGCAGCGGCAGCAGCGGCAGCAGCGGCAGCAGCGGCAGCAGCGGCAGCAGCGGCAGAAGCGCACGCCATATGTGGTCGCTGTAAATTAGTGAACGGCCGACACCCGACAAGGTAGTGGTACCGAGCAGGCGCTCTTTATGACATCCCGTCGCATCCCGCAGCTGCTGCTGCTACTGTTGCTGCTGCTGCTGCTGCTGCTGCTGCTGCTGCTGCTGCTGCTGCTGCTGCTGCTGCTGCTGCTGCTGCTGCTGCTGCTGCTGCTGCTGCTGCTGCTGCTCCTGCTGCTGCTCCTGCTGCTGCTGCTGCTGCTGCTGCTGCTGCTGCTCCTTGTGGCCACGGCACACGGCGGCGGCGGCGCTACTGCCTCGGACCAGGCGATTTGTCCCGTTCAACGCCGCGCGGGGCTCGTGCCGCCGCCGTGTTCGCATTCGGATTCAGATCGGTATCGGAGCTCGTTTGTGTTGCGAGATGAGGTCACAGCGCACGGCTGCGCCTTGTGCATAGCCTTTTTGGTGTCGTCCCGGTCCTCTTTGTGAATCATTACAACAACGGCCAACAGAGGCGGGCGGTGTTGGGGAGGTAAAAGAGGCGGAATATCGGGCCGCTCACATCACGATGTCATCTCGAAACACGGAGGCGTGCCACACACATCCAGGGACACGCACATCTCCGTGTTATTCCCTTCAGGAAATAGAAGAAGAAGAAGAAGGGGAGGAAGGAAAAGAAGCGGACCTGAGACACACATACGACCCACTGGGACTTGGTGCAGGGGACCGTTACCAGGAATGGAGGTAAAGTGGGAGATAAGGGTGCAGCAGGGGACGTGCACTGCATGCAGTTCGATCGCGCGCGCGCACACACACACACACAATATCTGAATATTACAATATATACCGAGCAGGCGGAGAGAGCACAGGAGACGGTTTTGGCAAAGGCTTGCTTTGGGGAATGCAGCCGTGCGGCGTCAACCGTGGATTATTTGACTTTGGTGTGGAACTGCTGCCTTCTGATGTCTGCCCCCCCCTTCCCCCCCCCCACACACACACACGCACACACACACTATCGACACCGCGCACCTGAGCTAGGCGGCCCCGTGAGGCCTCGCCGGGGAGAGAAGCAAGCAGACAGACAGCGAAGGAGAAGGGAAAGTGTAATAGAAAGGTGAGGGGGCGGTGAGCAGTCGGGTAGGGAAGACAGTTGTGGAACTTTAAGCCGTTCTTCAACTGCGCGGCGCCCCCGCCCCAGGCCCCGCGCCCAGCCCCGCCCTGCACCCCACAGTCCGCCGCGGGGCCAGGAGCGAGGTAAAGGAGGCGTCTTATTGGCGGGGCGGGGCGGCGCGTGGCGGGCGCGTGGCGGGCACGTGGTGGGCACGTGGCGGCGCGACTCCGACAAGTGCGTAAGACATGAAGTTTATGCGGGCAGCTAGCGAGCTGAGAGTCAGGGGCGTTCGTGAGGTGCGGAACCCGGTAAAGAACGGGCGTTACTCGCACGATCCGGCCCGTGAAGCCCTTCAGGCAGGGAAGAGCCGGACACTTCGGCCGTCATGTTGTTGATCTATGGCGCCGGCATCGATGGGAGAAAAAAAAATATGAGAAGATGGGGGTGCGTTGAAACCGTAGAGTTTTGGAGAGTATCGATGGCGGGGGTCAATGATACAGAGGCGGAAGCCTAGGAAACCTGGTGCCCGGGGCCTTGACGCGCGTGGGCCAGTGCGAGCTTCGGGTCATGTACTGAAATCACGTGGAGCTCCGAAATATACATCATTACTTATCCTCTGAAAGGTGCGCTCAGAGGGATGCTTCTCATTAGTGCGCATGAGGCGATACTGTGCAGAGCTGACGAAGGAGGCGGAGTGAGAGAGATGGCGCGGCAGCCGGCGACGCCAAACACGTAGGTGGTCGCGTTGAGTCGGCGAGTTGCGTGGTTCGCCGTCGCCCGCCCCGTGTCTAGGCGGCGGGCGACGAAGGACGACGGGGGCGTGTGGGCGGACAGGGTCCCGGACGGGGCCCCGGACGGGGTCCCGGACGGGGTCGCGCGCCTTGCCTGGTGTCACCTTTCCCCTGTCGGGTCGCCGCCGAACCATGTCGACGATGGCCCGGCCGGCCCAGCCCCCGCCATCAAGGACCCCAAAAGTGTTTTGTCACCCACAAAAGAAGAAGAAAAAAAAAAGGTGAAAAAAAAACTTGGAATGAAATATTATGCAGGAGAGTCTTCTTCAGATTTTAACTAGGCTGGAGATGCAAAGGGGATGAGAAATGGCAGAGTTGAAAATTTCTCAGGTTTGACCCGAAAATGAACGATTTTCGAAAAGAAAACCGTCAGGTCCCGTTTGTTTCTCGGAGCGCAATTTCGCCGGCTGGAGAACACCACACCTCCGCGGAATAGAACGGCACGGCGGCGGCTGGCAGCGCTGATAGCGTCCCCACCGCACCGCGGCACCGCCAACCTCTGATAAGCGCCGGCCCTTTTCGCACCGAACGGAAAAGCGTGCAGGGTGACTTTGTGCGGATGCGTCGCCGTTCCCTTTGTGGCCTTTCACTCCCCCCCCCCCCTTCCACTCTGCCTTTCACCTTGGCTGGGCGCTGAGATAACCAAAGTGTGCGGCTATTCGTCGTCGCGAAAAGGAGGTGAAAGCGGAGAAGGTCGCAGAAGGTCGCCACCAACGGCGAGAGAGAGAGAGAGAGAGAGAGAGAGAGAGAGAGAGAGAGAGAGAGAGAGAGAGAGAGAGAGAGAGAGAGAGAGAGAGAGAGAGAGAGAGAGTACGCGGGAAAACCGTGAGGAGCGCGGGAAATTCGAGGTTTAATATGAAATGGTCGCGTGCGGGTTCGGAGAAACTCGGCGGCCGTGGCGCGGCGCGGCGAGGCGCTTCTCAGCGGGAGAACTATCAACACGGTCACAGGTGAGGCGGCGACAGGTGTCAAACATATCCACGCATCTCCGCGCCCCGGCGGCACACCTTGCGGCACACGTGCGCCTCTCGGCGCACACACCTTGTAGCACACCTGGCCGCGCGCAGCCGAACCCGTAATTAACAGGGGCCCCTAATTCCCGAACAAACGCGCAGGGCACCGCTACCTGTCCCCTGTACGCCCCCATAAACAACAGGCCCTCGATGGGCACAGGCCGGCCGCAGGGCCCCGCGGGGTCCCGGACCCCGGTCCGCAGTCGACACAAAGACGCCCATAATATCTCCGGTGTTTGTCGTTCGATTCCTCTCGCAGTGATACAAGTCCCCGGAGATTCCACGAAGGCAGGGATGCGCCCCGTGCGCGCCCACGGCCGGTCAGATCGGAGGCGGAGATCAGGGATGCGATGGGACGGGACGGGATGGGACGGCCCGCGCTGCACCGTCGTCGGGTCAGAAAGTAGGCCGCAGACACCGACCTTCTGACCGGGTCCCTCTCTTGTGGATTTCGAAAGCCCTCAATCGGACAACATAGCCTTACTTCAATCGCTGCGTTTCTGCCATGAACGATACGTGGCAAAAAAAAAAAAAAAAAAAAAAAACAAGTCTATCGAAACTGAACTGCGGCCTTGCTTGCGAGAGAGTTCCCCTTCGGGGGTACGACGGGATTTCACCTTGGCAGTCGACTACGAGGTATACTGACGTGAAGCAGACAGGTACGAAAAAATTTCAATTTCCTGAAATATAGCGCCGCTTTAATTCTTAGAGAATTTATTCTCCGGCCAACAGAGAAGTTTCAACTGGAGAACAATGCGCCAGGCGCGGATCCAGGGACGGTTCTTCTCGTTTCCGGTCAAGCTCTACTCCGGAATACCCTATTCTAACTTCAACTTGAACTCTTTTTCAGAGTCAAAATGTTTCCGCATCGTGGTGTTTCTGTCGCCTCGCTGGCATCCCGGGTCACACTGTGTTAATTATAAACAGGTTGTGAGTCAAGTGCGGTTGGCGGCGGGGCGACGCGCGCTCTGTCGCACTCTTCTGCTGTCGCCGCTGCTGTCTCGTTACCTGTCTCTCTCGCGCCTGCTTTCGCGCGCGCGCGCCCCGCCGCGCGGCCCCCTCGCTCCTTCATCAACCCTCCTATCCTTTGTCTCTCTCCAACTACCACTGCAGCACCACCCCTCCTTGTCTCCCTCCCACTCCCACTCCTCCCCTCCCCGCGCCGCGCGACGAGCCATTTTCCAAGACAGCTGCTCATCGACACGCAGCCAAATTAAATTTGAGAGACTAATTGGGCGTTGGCGGTGGCGTGGCACGCAGCGGCCCCGCCGGGACCCCGCCGGTGATTTGTTCTGGTCACGGCACCAAATGGGCCCTAGAAGAGGCGCTTACCTCTTTTGCGGAAACACTACACCAGACACGCGTGGGCGCCTGTGGGCTGGGCGCCTGTAATTAAACCGAGCTTATTTAGCCCCCGCCGTGGAAGAGAACGTAGATGGGCGATCGTTTGTCTTGGGTTGAGGCGCTCTTCAAGTCATGCTTACGTATACCTCTCTGGTAGCCGTGTGGTCAAGCGCGCTGCGTCCAATTCGGATTCGGAAGTCAGGGTTCGACACCCGGCGAGAGTCTAGACTTTTTTCGTAGATTTCGGACTCCACGCTCTTTCTCCTCGTTGTGTATTGTGTCATCTAAACGCCATTTTATCCCCGGTCATAGTATACTTCTCTGGTAGCCGTGTGGTTAGGGACGCTTCGTCCCAGTCGGACACGGAGGTCGGGGTTCTACACCCGGCGAGGGTCGAGGCCTTTTTTTCGTAGGTCTCGGACTCCACATTCTTTCTCCTCGCTGGGTGGTGTCTTCTAAAGACCGTTGTATCCCAGGCAGTAGTATCCCCCTCTGATAGCCGCGTGGTTTGATGCGCAACATTCTGTGCGGTTGTCGGAGGTTCAATCCCCGGTTGAGGGCTTCTAGAGGTGCTTATGAGAGAGCACCCCGAAGGCCCGCTACTCGTTACCTAAGGTATCCGGTACAACCGTTCCCGGCTGTGGGCGCCTATGAGAGGGGGTCTGCAGTCTTCCTATCCCTATCCTTTTGCTTTCCCAATGACAGCCAAAAAAAAAAAAAAAAAATTATCCTGGATATACCCAGTTTTCAAATTTTGACAAAAAATAAAAATGATTTTTTTTTGGTAGGAGTATGTTTGGACCAACCCCTCGGATCCCTGAACACCGTCTTGTCATGAAAATGGAGTCTCATGATGCTTATGACCCCAGGAAAAGAAACGCCGAGCAGGTATGCAACCCAAAACTATATCTCTCGCCAACCTATGGATCCCACGTTGCTACTGAGCAACCGAGGCTGCTCCAGTATATTAATTTTATTGTTCGCTGTACCACGTCTACACTGACATTAAGAATAACTTTTACTTGTGCCTCTCACACTATTCCGACAAAACAAACCTTATATTTCCTAAATACTAAAAGAACGAGAGTCCAAGAACGCTAAAGCGTTCTCCATGCCTGTCTTGTTTTCAACCAAGGCCAAAATGATGATATGGAAGTCAGGGTTTCGAAAAACACCCTGCGGCCACAGTCGAGCAGGAACGTTAATACGCGCTGGGTGATGCACTGTGCACGCGGTGTCAGGTCTCCCCTCCGCAGCCGGCATCACACTGCGTCACCAAAGGAGTAGTGCTCTGAGTGAAAGGTGTGCTGCGTCTGTGTGTGTGTGCGTGTGCGTGTGCGCCTGCCACTACTAATGGACTTCGTTTTAGATCCCTTGCCATTGACGCACACTCACACACACGCACGTAACACAGGTGTGCCAGTCATTCCCCTCCCGACGCAGTACTGCACCTTTTGTCGCGAGCATGACGTCTGAGAAGATCCATAGAGTGTGTGTGTGTGAGAGAGAGAGAGAGAGAGAGAGAGAGAGAGAGAGAGAGAGAGAGAGAGAGAGAGAGAGAGAGAGAGAGAGAGAGAGAGAGAGAGAGAGAGAGAGAGAGCGAGAGGGAGAGAAAGAGAGAGGGAGGGAGGACCACCCGAGGCGAACCGCGAGCGGATTGTCTTTTCAGGGCTACTGGGAGAGAATGAGACCGAAGCATATCTCTCGATGACTGCCGTGTTCGGCGTGGTACACTGCGAACAGGACCAGCCGGGAGCGGAAATTCGAGAAATTGAAAAACAATACGTAGTCTGACCTTGATTTCTCCCCGCTGCGCTCCCCCTCACTCGCCGCCAAACTTTCCATTTCTCCCCTCATCTTCTCCGCCCCTTCTTCTCCTCCTCTCTTCAAGTGCGCTGTGATTGCGCGTATCCGAGATGACTGCAAGCAAGCTGGCCGGGTAATTAGCTTCAATAAAATGCACACCGAAAAGTTTCCCTTGTTGTGTCGACTCCCCCCCCCCTCCCCCTTCTTACTTCCCTTTTCAATCCCCTTTCCCTTTCTGTTCCGTCCTCTCCCCCTTCACTCTATTTCCGACCCTAATCAACCGAAACACGCACAGAATCGGGGCGCACCAGCTCCGGGGCTCTGCCGGAGCCGGCCGGAGCCACCCGGAGCCCGGGGCCGGTGCCGTCGTCTAGAAATGCAGATCAGGCCCCCGCTATGACATCATTAAGTTGACGTTTCATACCCTCTTGGCGCAACAAAACACTCGTCATTCCGATGCCCCCCCCCCCAAAACCCCTCCTCCTCCGCCCCTAAAATCGTAATAAGCGATAGGGCTGGTCCGCTCTGCACCCTCGCCTGCACCCTCTCTCCCTCTCTCTCTCTCTCTCTCTCTCTCTCTCTCTCTCTCTCTCTCTCTCTCTCTCTCTCTCTCTCTCTCTCTCTCTCTCTCTCTCTCTCTCTCTCTCTCTCTCTCTCTCTCTCTCTCTCTCTCTCTCTCTCTCTCTCTCGCTCTCTCTCCCACCCCTGCTGCGGCCCGCCTGTCAAAAGAATTCTTCAACTGCCTGCTCGGCGCTGCAGCGACGTATCTTACGTATTTGCCTGCATTTGTTTGCGTGTTCCATTGCGCGGAAACATGACGGAGAGGGGTGGAGGGCCCGTCATCTAGGAGGCAGGGACTTCAAAATAAAATAAAAGTATTGTCAAGCATGACGAGTATTTGAACCCGCGCGCCGGGTGTATTAATTTCTGTTGTTTAGAGCGAGCACGCGGAAGAAAAGAGGATCCCCGAGGATTGTCGCGGCGCGCAGGAGCTGAGCGGAGAGAGGGGCGGAGTCAATAAACGAAACCAAGGAAACCAAAACAGAGAGAACCAGAGCGAGAGAATCCGTGCGGAGAAACATGACAACTGCATTCCCTTTCTTCTTCTTCTTGTTCTTCCTGCTCCTGCCGGGGTAGTATTTGTTCGCGTGTGCATCGCTCCGGGAATGCGCTCATGTCAGCTCGTACCGAGTCTGCCCCCCCCCCCCCACCTCCCTCCCCCACCTCCCTCCCCCGTATAACTCATAGGCTTTGCATGTCAGTTGTCATCGCTCGCGACCCCGCGGAGTAGAGCGGTGCGCGTGGCGCCGGCGTGCCGTGGAAGCCAAGCCGAGCGCCCCCGAGCCGTGCCGATCTGTCCTGCCACTGCCGGGGAAGGGAAGAGATTCCATTCTCTGCTTACGTTCACACACACACACACACACACACACACACACACACGACAAATGTACGGAAGGAAAATAATTCATCGCATGTATGCGTAATATACTGTTATATTTCGGAAGGGAGAGAGATAGACATGCAAGGGCGTGCGACTGGGAAGGGAGAGAGAAAGAGAGACAAGTAAAAGGGATATACGCAACCGGACGGAGCGCGCGGCGCGTTAGCGGAGCAGAGGCATTTATTCAGTTTGAAAAAGCGGGGAGGGCGAGGAGGTCTTGTGACTCGGCGGCGTCCCCGCACTACTAATTGCCTCTGTTTGCGAAATGCTCTAGCTCTTAGCTGCTCTTAGCCAGAAGGGTGGGGGGCGTTGCACTAGCCGGCTGAGACACACAGGAGGCGCTCCTAGCCGTCAGACGACAGAGCGCGCCACGCGAAAACATTACAATACGCGATGCAGAAAGGGGTGAGTAGATTAATTAACAAAAGTCCGGGCGGGGCGGGGGATATATACAAGGAGTGTGAAAAATTGCCTTCGCGGGGGTGGAAGAAGAAAATATTTTATATATGAATCTCTTCATTAGCTTTTATTTCCTTGTCGTGGAAATGAGTTGTGGGTGCAGCGGTGGCTGCTGCTGCTGCTGCTGCTGCTGCTGCCGCCGCCCCGACACTTCACCACTCGTCGTCGTGCCGGACCCAGCCACCGGCTTCTTTTCATTACATTATGGAAATGCATTTAGTGCCGAGAGAGAGAGAGAGAGAGAGAGAGAGAGAGAGAGAGAGAGAGAGAGAGAGAGAAGAGAGACGAAGAGAGATACGAAGAGACTGTCCGGGTGGGCACCCCGCCGAACATATGTAAGGGATTCGGCAAACAGTCTGCTATTGACGTTCCCGCGATGAGCCCCTGAGCCGAGACGTGGTGTGGTGCAGGCAGAGCAGACGGGAGGAGGGCGCCGGGAGGGTAGGCAACCCGCTGGCGCCGCTGGGGCTGCGTGCCGCGTGCCGCGTCCGCTGGGAGCTCGACACGAGATGTTCTCGCGCTTCGCGGTCGAGGAGTGAAACAAGAAGTAGCGAGCGGTGCGGGGCATCTGCCGTGTCGCTGTGTTTTCACCCCTTCCGCTTGAGAAGACACGATATCTGGAATGAAGCCTTCGTCCCTGTCTCAACGCGGCGGAAAGAGAGGGCATGAGAGGGTCTGTAAAGTTAGGGACGCACGCGCGTGCGAGCGTGTGTGCAAGACGTGAAATGTAGTTTGGGCTGCCTACCTTCTGGGCGTGGACATGTTTCTCGGATTTTCCGGGGTCTTGGGAGTCATGAGGTACCATAATTTTCATGACGATACTAGGGATTAAAAAATACCAGTAAGATTCAACCTTACGGTAAGTTACGGAAAGATAGGTAAGTTACGGGTATTTTTGGTAAAAATGAGAAAGATTTATTTACAGCAGGTATTTGTTAAAAATAGTACGCCTTAGTATGTTTTCCACATAACAGTAGCCAAATCATCCCATCGGTTCTGCTCTCTGCGGGACAACAGTGGCTAAAGTATCAACAGCGCGCTGCTCCTCTCCACCACAGCTCCGTAGCGTAGTGGGCTAGCGGGCCGGTCGACGACCGCAAGGTCCGGGGTTCAACTCTTTGCCGGAGTAAAAATTTTTCTCAAGTCTGCCGACCGAGGATGGTGGGTAAAATATACCAAAAGAACGTGTTCAAAGTGTGTTGTCTGAGTGACCGCGGACGTTGGGCCGCGGCCATTCCCCGGAGGTTGAATACACTCGTTGACTCAGTGGTTCGACGCCCGAGCAGGGGAATGGTGCTTGCCAAGACTCGGCAGAAGTTAAATGTAGAGGCCTAGGGTTCGGCCTTCTACATTTTTCAAGCGTAAGGCCTCGGAATCTGGAGTATTCGGGCAACACCTACTTGGATACATGGCGTAGAAGAGTAGAGTACAATCGGCTTCGGCCGTGTACGATCTGGGCATCCTACCTCCCTCTCAATCCGCGAGGGAGTGGCCTCACGGCCACAGACCAACTGGCTGGTCGAAGGGGGCTGACTCCTGAAATCTGGTCAGCGGAAGGGGCGATGTTGGCCGTTGCGGAAGCCTGCCTACCAAGGCGGCTGCGTCGTGCCTGTGTCTTAGCGGCGGTCAACTCCTGGTACACCGGTTCCCATCCGAACACCGAAGTTAAGCAGGAACGGTTCCGGACGGAAGTCTGGGACGAGGTAGGACCCACCCATTTTTGCCGTTTTTTTTTACACCAAATGCAGCAATTTTCAGAGTTTGAAAATCTGAATATTACCGAAAAATACCACATTTTTCAAGGTCGGGTAATATTACCGTAAGTTACGGTAACTTAGCGAATCTTACCGGTAATATTACGGGCCTTTAAATCCCTGGACGATACCATGTCTAGGAGTCGGTACAAACACAGCGCTCCAAAAAAAAAATCTCATCTTTTGTCGAAATTCATAAAAATGGCAAGATCAGTTTCCCAGTCGCACGCACGCTCGCGACGCTCGCAGATACGCGCGCTGCTAACTTTACACACGCAAAAAAGTCGCGCCCAACCAAATAAAAAGTAGTACCTTTGCTAAAAATTTTAGTAACGTGGCTAAAAATTAAGCACGGTAACTAAAAAGTTAGCACCGGTGCTAAAAAATGGTAGTCGGGCGTATACTACTAGAAAATTAGCACCTGTGCTGGCGATTTTCTTGCGTGCAGACGGAGAGAGACGCGTGGCGCCGACCTGTCTGCGGGGGGTCGGGGAGGCAAATTTACTCTAAGCAGGGAGGCGTGCTGTATCTCGCCGTGGCCCGCCGCACGCACGGCCGGCCCCGGCTGCCGGGAAAAATGGTAAAACACTCGGTGTAAAATGTACAGACGACACTGTGTGCTCGCAGCCTCATTCCGGCTCCGGCCCGGGCACACAGCGGACGGGACGGGTGTAGCACGGTGTAGTCGGCGCTGCCTTGTGGCGGCCTCTGGCGGCCTGCGGTACAAGCAGAGCGTGTAGATCGCCGCCATTGCTCTTACTAGCGGAATTTATTGAGTAGTTCGTTTGCGTTGGATCTGTCTCTTACGCCTTGTAGCGTTTTCGCACTGTGATGTGACTAAATCTGATTCTTTGCCAGATCGTAGTGATAGGCTTTATTTTGCGTTTATTATATGTATTTGAGGTTATGGTGGAATGAAAAGTCGAAGCAACATTGTTTTCAGAATTTTTTCTTTATTTCACACCTAACATGAGGAGTGGGTCGTGAAAAGAAAGAAGTAAATAAAATTAGGTCTAGGTATATATTCACAGCTAGTGTCAGCGACTACACTCTGTTAAACTTTACAACAGTTTTACAAATAAATTAATTCTGGTGATTTCAACTCACAGAGTCAAAGAGTCTTGTTATTGTCGAGCAACCAAATCGCTCATCCCTTCAGAAACACTGCCAACTAAAGACCAAATTCCCACCAGAGGGAATAGAAAAGGGGGTAACTTATAATATGTGATATGTTACGCCTTTTAATTTGAAAGTTGGCAGTAAGCCCCATATCTCGCATTGAATAAATCAGTCTTGGCAGGAAGTCGATACATCATATTTCTAATACATTTTTTTCAAATCTCAGAAATATGTGTACGCTACTTCGACTTAAATAATATTTCACAACAAAAACATGCTTATGATCTAAAAACTCCTACGCTGTGGTTGCCGCAACAAGCTACCTAGTGAATCGTCTTCTCAAAAAAAACATCTAGCGGTGGTATTGGCATCCAGCACCCACAGTGTAATTTTGTGCTGAAAGTAGCCTAACATTGTGTAAAAATATTACTCACATTTACAGTTTCAAAAATTCAACAATTCCACTTTGTACTTGAATACACTTCAGTAATGTCTATCTCTGTGCAGAAATAAAATTCATGCAATAATATCTACCCTGACACGAAGCAATTAAAAACTTGAAATGAAAAAGCCCTCCATTTCTCATAACATCCTAGACAGACCTAGCATTAAACATGGTGTAAGAATGTTTACAGCTATGGTACAAAAGTTTTCAACTTAACAAATACATTCATAGAAAACATGGAATTCCGATTTTATATACACGTGCGAAATATGACTCTTCCTATAGTATTGTTCCCAAATCTTCCAAAACGAAATCATAATACATGAAGTTTACCAGACTTGGTCTTTTTGGCTTTTCTAGGATAAGATGTGGCGCTAGATGTAAAGTGCCGTAATGTCTGTGTCGTTAAATATAAACTCGTTTTTTTAATACAAAATTCACAAATTACAATACTGCCGAAAATAAAACAACAATTTATTTTCAGGCTACTAAGTTATTGTCTCGACATAAGTGACACAGATTCATTGTAACAATTAGATTCCGCAGATTACCCAGAGGCGTTCCTTCATACACTAATATTTTTTATAACGTAGGAAAAGTGAGGAATTTTCGAAATCCGCGTGCGGCAAAAGGCCCCGCGCGGGGCGGGAGGCGTAGCGGGTGCTGTAAGGGGCTTGCGCGTAGGGCCTCTGGCTGCCGCTGGCTGCCTCCGGCGCGCCGCCGGCCGGGCAGGCCACGATACATTCACACATCATTACGCTTTTCTAGAGTTTGGGGCCCCTATTTCGCATGGCAGTGCCGCGCCTTGTTGCCGTGGAAACGAGCACCACGCTGGCAATGCCCGGCCCGGCCCGCCACGCCAGCGTCTTTGTACAGGCAAAGACAAAAGGCGCGTGCCTCCCTTTTGATGTCGGCGCTGTGCTCTGCTGTGCTCCGCTGTGCTCCGCTGTGCTCCTCCACGACTGCTGCTGTTAAAGATATAACAACCAGCTGGCTATGACGGAAAACAACGCAACGCATGCACTTTCGCAAAAGTAAGAAAAAAGGGGAAAAAATTGAATTTTGAAATAAATAAATGAAAATAGGAACTGAGAAAAAGACCCTCGTCCGCATCAGGTCGTCTGCATTTCACCCACATCTTAAAAAAAAAAAAAAAAAAAAGGATTTCTTACAGCCACGGGCACCAACTGTACATTCGAACGATACTCTACGCTACACAAGTATATACACTTCACATAGATCGTTTCTTTCCGGAAATAATCAATAGTCAACAATCATTATAATTACAACAGGCATGACAAAACAACGTTCTTGTGCATTCGAGTTCAAGCAGTGGGGAAGGGGGTCTCATCCAATATCACAATGTGAATAATCGAAAAAGAAGCCGATGTGGAAAATTACAGGTGGGATGATTTAACAGCTCGAGTGATGGAATCGTATGTTGCAATATTTACACAGTACAAAGCGTAGGAACATCTTATACAAATCTCGTAAAAGCTTATGTACACAGATATAAAATATTTTTCTATAAAAATTTACAACTTCTCACGGAGACGATATGACTTTTCTTGTTTGGAATGAAAACCCATTCCGAAATTCAACGCAATCGTGCAACCATACACAAGAATTAAGGTTTTGCGTATTTATGATATCAGGCAGTTTGATGCACGCGACGAACGTAAAAATATACATGCATATGATTACATCACGGTTCTTTTTGTAAAATAAACTTTGCCCCACAGCGACTACTCGTCTTCGCTCGGAAATCACAATCACACCAAGCACTGTTTCAGTGTCCCTCGCGTCAGCGCCATCGCTGTGCGCCCCTGTCGAAGTAAACCCGGTCGGCCACGGCGGTCGGCGGCGTCCTCTAGCACGGCTCGTCGTCGTGAGAGTCGCCGCTGGGCTCGGCGAGGTCATTGCCGGCGCCCCACTGCAGCAGCGGCATCATGTCCAGGACCGAGTCCCCGCTCGGCCCCCGCCCCTCTTTTCAGAGGAAGCGGACCTCCGACTGTCAGGACAGGGCGGCCGCCGCCGCGGAGGCCGAGGCCGCCGATGATGCCGAGCTGGCCGAGCTGGCCGACGACGACGAGGTCGGGTTGTAGCCCAGGTTCTTGCGCTGCAGGAACAGGTGGATCTCCCGGAAGCTGGGCCGCTCCGCCTCCTGCGGCCGCCAGCACTCGCACATGAGGCCGTACACGTCGCGGGCGGACGGCGGCAGCGGCGGCATGGGCAGCGGCGCGAACAGGCGCTCGTCGCCCTGGTGCAGGTGCGCCAGGTTGGCCACCACCTGCGGGCTGCTCAGCTCCGGGTAGGGCGTGACGCGGCAGTAGTGCAGCATCTCCCACAGCGTGACGGCGAAGGCCCACGCGTCGCTCTTGGTGGAGTACTTGCCGTGGAACAGCGACTCGGCCGCCATCCAGCGCACGGGCAGCGACAGCGCGCCCTCTGGCCGGTAGTAGTCGGCCGCGAACACCTCGTTGTCGGTGCCGAAGTCGCAGATCTTGACGACGTAGTCGTCGCCGACGAGGCAGTTGCGCGCCGCCAGGTCGCGGTGCACGAAGTTGAGCGACTCGAGGTACTTCATGCCGGACGCGATCTGCGTCGCCATGTACAGCAGCGTGCCGAAGCCCAGCCCCAGCGCGGACTCCTGCAGGCTGCGCGGGTCGGCGTACATGTCCGGGGAGCGCGCGCTGAGGTAGCGGTGCAGGTCGCCGTGCGGCAGGTACTCCAGGGCCACGCACAGCGGCTCGCCGCGGGTGCACAGCCCCAGCACGCGCGCCAGGTTGGGGTCCTCGAGCGCCGACAGCAGCCGCACATCCCTCTGGAAGTCCAGCCTGCAACACGGGGGTCACGGTGAGCACACGGTGAGCACACGGCCGACGAGAAGAGAGGCGCGGCTGCGGCTGCGCAAACTTACTTCTCCTTTTCGCTGGCGCCCTGGTTCAGGAACTTGACGGCGACCAGCCGGGTGCCCATGGAGTTGCCGCCGCCGTAGTCGGGAATGCCCTCCGCCTCGGCGACGTACAGCTGTGAGGAGAGAAGGAGGTTGGGTCAGGGCTGCACTCGTGCGGCACGGGCTGACGTCGGGGAGGTACTCACCGTGCCGAAGGCGCCCTCACCGAGCCGGGCCAGCATGCGCAGCCGGTGGCGAGCGAACTCGGGCACCGACACGGCCTGCATGCGCTTCTTCAGCGACCGCATCACCTCCTGCAACGGGACGGTCACGTGGACGTTAGCAGGGTGCGGGCGACAGGATGGGAGACTCGGCCTCTGCACCGCTGGCACCGCTCTACCCACCCTCTTGTTCTTGACGCCGTCGTCCGACAGGCTGCCCTTCCGCGAGTGCAGGCTGTTGCCCTTGTCGCTGGCCGAGAGCCCGAAGCTGCCCAGCGTGCCCCCGAGGGGGCCCTGGAGGCCGCCGGAGCCCATGCCGCCCAGGCTGGTCGTCATCGGCGAGGGGGGGGCCGACGGCGACCCCGCGGGGGCGCCCGGGGGCGGGGGGCCCGGGAAGGGCGGCAGGCCGGGCAGCGTGTCCTCGGGCGCCAGCAGCGGGGTGCTGTTGGAGGGCGTCGTCTCCGGTACGGCGTACTGCGTCTCTGCAACCACCGAAACAAAATCGTCGACATTAGGACCCGTGCACCAGCCGCGGGACACCACCCGGACGGGGTGGTAGGGTTGTTTTACTCTCCGCAGCGCGCAATTGGGGACGCCCACACACACACACACACACACACACACACACACACACACACACACACACACACACACACACACACACACACACACACACACACACACACACACACACACACACACACACAGTGCAGCGTCGCCGCATGCCCCTGTAATTAAGATCCGAGTACTGAAACCCCACACATGGAGGCCGAGCACCGCGGCGCCATGCTGACGAAGGCGACCTCGCGTCTCTCTCTCTCTCTCTCTCTCTCTCTCTCTCTCTCTCTCTCTCTCTCTCTCTCTCTCTCTCTCTCTCTCTCTCTCTCTCTCTCTCTCTCTCCCTCTCCCTCTCTGTCCCTCTCTCTCATGCGCCCACATCCGTTCACACCCTCTCTCTCTCTCTCTCTCTCTGCTAATGAGTGCCCGGGAGGAGGCCCCGTCCTGCCGCACACTCGGGTCGCACTCGCTGGCCGCGCACTCTGCAGCCTCGGCAGCCTTCGGCCCCGGCTGCTGTCGGCTAGCGGCCGGCGGGCTGCAAATGACTTGGTCATCGTCGGAGACAACAGCAGCGCGGCACCAATCGGCCGCAGCGGGCCCCAATGCCCCCGGCTGCCCCCGGCTGCCCCCGGCTGCCCCCGGCTGCCCCCGGCTGCCCCCGGCTGCCCCCGGCTGCCCCCGGCTGCCCCCGGCTGCCCCCGGCTGCCCCCGGCTGCCCCCGGCTGCCCCCGGCTGCCCCCGGCTGCCCCCGGTGGGGCGCGGCACTGCGGGGCCAGCAGCAGTGACGCCCTCTTTTCTATATCTATCTGACCCCGCTCCTTCCCGCGCCTCTTTGGACACAGCTACATTTCTATACACCGTGTCATATCGAGCCAATCAATCGGATGTATGGGTGTGGGCGGGCGGGGTGTGTGTGTGTGTCTGAGAGAGAGAGAGAGAGAGAGAGAGAGAGAGAGAGAGAGAGAGAGAGAGAGAGAGAGAGAGAGAGAGAGGTGCCCACCTCCTCGCACCCGGGCGAGAGTGACCATTATTAACAAGCACCAGGTTTTACCCGTCACCTAATTAACACTCGGGATGAGAGACAGCGGGGGCGGGGGGAGGTGGGGGGCTGACATCGACTGGCAGCTGCAGAGGGCCGGGGGGCGGCCGGGGGCGGCCGGGGGCGGCCGGGGGGCGGCCGGGGGCGGTGCCGGTGCACCAGCAGATAGGCGTGCCGATGCTAACGATGCGAGTAATTTGATTGTTTTCCGAGGCCGGGTCGGTACACAAATCCCAGCAGGGCCATCAGTGTGTCCAACCAAGATTAATTTAATCAAAATTTCTGTCAAAAAAAAATGCTGCCTTTAAAAATGTTAACAAGCAATAAAAATGAATTGCGAAAATTTCAGGTCAGAGATAAAAGTGTGACGTGAGCAAAAAGTCTCTCTATCATTTCAACCGTCCACGGTTTACTCTACATTACTGATCCTCTAATTCGGAATCTGTTGTCGTTTGATTCGTGTGGCAGAAGCCGCGGTGCCCAAAACCAGTGCGAGAGAGTGTTGCGTGTGCGGCGGGCTAAGCCGGGCGGGGCGGGGTGGGGCGGGGCGGGGTCCGTGTTGCGCCATGCCACTCGTTGCCCACAGCTTGATCCGGCCCGCTGTGCTCTTGTTTTTATTTTCACCACCGCGGCTGATGTGTGGGCGTTAAATATTTTCGGTCGATGGCCCTAAATACACATGACGCAGAAGGGGAGGGGGGAGGGGGGGGGGATAGGGGTTGGTAGACGTGAGGGCATTATTACCTTGTCACTCACAAGGAGTGTCGGCCGCACACCCACACCGGAGGCGGGCGGACGGACAGATGGACAGGCAGACAGACACGCGCACTGTCACCGCCCCCTTCAGGCCGGCTGACACGACGCGGGGGCGGTGCCGGGGGCGGCTCGGAGGGAAGTAGGGGGGGGGGGGGGGGGGCGAGCACTTAGACCTGCCCCCGCGGCGACGCCAAAAACCCCGCGGTGGAAGGAAAAGCGGACAGGGTCTCTCCGGTCTCTCCCGCTGCCATCCCCGGCCACGGCGGCAGTCGTGGGGGCCCTTATAAATTACAGCTAATCTGATAAACAGTGCTGTCAGCCAATAAATTGGTGGTGCTCTCTCTCTCTCTCTCTCTCTCTCTCTCTCTCTCTCTCTCTCTCTCTCTCTCTCTCTCTCTCTCTCTCTCTCTCTCTCTCTCTCTCTCTCTCTCTCTCTCTCTCTCTCAGGGGTGGTGTTGGTCGGGTCTTCCGTCGTCGGGGGGCTTAGATACCCGGGGGGCCGCCGCCGCATATGACTCGAGGGCGACGAGGACGGAGGAAGTCCTCTTTATATGTCCTTCTCTATCGCACCGCTTATTCCCACAACAGAGTCGACGCGGCCGCTGCGAATACGGCACACGCGGTGGCAGACTATTTGCAGAGGGAGGGAGAGAAAGAGGGCGAGATTTATTTCACCTTTTCCAGGGGAAAGAAATTGAGGCGCAGAGGGGCGCGAAGCGTAGAGGGGAGAAATGCAGGGGGGGGGGGGCGGAGCACGGCCATTATGCAATCCGTCCAACGGATTTCGGGCATTTACGCCTCGCGGCCGCAGAGCGACATTTATTGTTCTCATTTCATTCGCGAGTATTTGTCAATGCTGCGTTTCGTAATAATTATGGCGATGATCATCGCCATCGCCGATATGACACGCTTGAATGCAGAGAGGGAGAGAGACAAAAAGGGAGGAAGACGTAGAGAGAGAGAGAGAGGGGGGCGGGCGGAAGTACGCGTTCGTCAACGCCGCCGGCCCGCCGGCGCTGAGAGGCGCGTTGGCAGATGATGCACGGTTATTTTTTATTTTCTGGACATGACAACGGCACGCTTCGCGCGGCTCCGTCCGTCCGACCGCCGCTGTCTCTGTCTGAAAAGGGATGGACATTACTCAACAAGGGGAAGTGAGAGAGAAGAGAGAGGGAAAACCGGACGGGCGGGGGAGAGAGACAGAGATCCTCTCGCTGTCGACAACCCGTCTGACTTGCTCTCCCTCCCCACCCCCACACAGACGTCATAGCCAGAGGACAATAACCAGTGTGGGAGAGAGAAAGAGAGAAAGAAGGAGAGGGACAGGGGCGCTGAGAGTTCCCGCGGGGGTGAGAGGCGGACGGCTACCACGGAAAATTACATTTTGCTGTTTTTAAAAATTTAAGTCCGTGTTTTAAGTCTAAATGTGTGCGAGTGTTGACTGGGTTTAGGGATCCTAAGGATGAAAAATTGCGCTGTGAACTCACCGCCGAGCACGGGCGCGCCGTTCTTGCGCAGCTCGCTGACCACCGTGCTGTAGCTGTAGAAGGGGAACGGCTCGTGGTAGTAGTTGCACTTGGAGTCGAGCAGGTGCGCCATGTCTCCGGTGGAGGACGGCGGCAGGGAGACGCCGCTGCCGCCGTGGCTGCCGCCGTTGGAGAGCAGCGTCGACTTCTGGCCGCCGCCGCCTGCGCCCGCCGTCGCCACCAGGTAGCTCTTGTGCTCGAAGTCCTTGACAACGCCGTAGGCGCCCGCGAAGCTGGGGGCCTTCTTGAGGCTGCTCAGGTGGTGGCCCTGGTACTGGTGGTGGTGGTGCGCAGAGGAGGACGTCTTGGAGATGAGGGACCCGAGGAAGCCCTTGCGGTGGCGGCTGCGCGAGTACACGAGGAACACGGCCACGAGCAGGATGATGACGACGGCCATCAGGATGCCGACGATGACGGCCACGTACGTCGTGTCCTCCTTCTCCACGGCGTGGATCGGCGTCTCGGGCTGCAGCGGCGGCGGCTGCTGCAGCGGGGGCAGCGGCACGGCCGCGGGACGCAGGTCGTCGTCGACGGGGGTCGGCTGTACCGCCGGCGGCGGCGCCGCCTTGAGGACGTGCTGCTTCTCAACGTACATGTCGTCCTGGGCGCGGTCCTGCGCCGACCCCTGCGCCGGCTCCGCCACGTCCGGCAGCAGGATGTGGTTCTGGTCGTCCGAGAAGTTGCCGTTGGTCACCACCGAGTCGAACGAGATCTCCGAGATGAGCAGCCACTTGGCGGCGAAGTGCAGCCGCAGCTTGACGAAGCGGCCGACGCGGTGGTGCAGCTTGATGGACACGTTGCGGGAGCTCTCGAAGATGCGGTCCTCGGGGTACGTGTACGTGATGGGCTGGCCGGGGAAGTGGTGGCCGCTGACGCTGAACATGACCTGCGCCTCGGAGAACACCTGCCAACACAAGAATCAGACACAAAGATCAGCAACGGGTTGACGCCTGCGGGCGCTGGGGTAGGCCAGCCCGCACGACACGCGTGCGTGCACAAGCCGCAGTTGCCTACCCACCGGGCGCCGTGGTGCCCAGACCGGGTCTGAGAAGGCAGGGCTGTTCGGGCTGTTAATCTGCTTCCCCCGCGAGACGTCTCGACCGAATAATGGTTAGTAATGGCGACGGAAAGGATGGGGAGGGGGCACCGGCGCGCGCAGACGACAAATGTTTATCCTCCCGAATGGTGGCGGTGGGCAGAGTGCAAGCAGCAAGTAGTGGAGCATAACTCCAGGGCGGCAAACTATTCGGGCAAACTAATTAAAGGCTGCGGCGGGGGTGCAGGTGCGGTGCGGGAGTGTGGGAGACAATAAGGCACACACACACACACACACACTAAGGGGGCGCAGCCGATAAGAAGCAATACAAAGCCCCCCTCCCCCGGGGAAGAGAACCTGCGGGAACCTAACCTCAAAATGTCCAAACGACTTAACTTTGCCGAGGTGTTGAGGTGCGCCTTGCCGCGGCTGTTCTCTGCCCAACAGGGCACTCATAATATAGTCCGCCCAGCCAAAGCTGTTCGGTCGGACCGACTGTACATCAGCAGAGCCGCGGCAGCCGTACCCAGCCGCTGCCTTGGGCACAGCGCAACGAACCGACCAACTACAACTTTCGGGCGGCAGCGAGCACGTTTCCCCCAGCGACAAATCGCGCAGCGGGAAGGTGAAGGGGCCGGGGGGGGGGGGCTGATATGTAGGCGGAGGGACCGGCGCGAAGACCGCCACTTGTGCTGCGCGGAGCGCCGCGGACGGAACTTTGGGGAAGCGCGAAACTCCACACGATTGGCCGCGGGTTCGAATACCGCGAGGCGCGGAGCGGAGGCGTGTGTACTCCTCAGCGGGGCTGAGGTTCCACCGAGCATCATTTCTCGCGGCAGAAGAGAGACGGGTCCCCGAAGGCCTGACCGTGACCGCCCCCGGCCGCCCCCGGCCTCCCCCCGGCCTCCCCCGGCCTGCACGGCCTCCCGTAACGCCCGGGTATGGATGAGGGTTCCCCGACTCCTCCCCAAACCCATCCGCCATGTTTACGCGCACCTTGCGACCGTAAAGAAGGAGTACCGCCCGAACCAGGGCGACGCCGACGCAATGGACACGCAGTCCGTACAGTCGTGACCAAAAGACGAGTCTCAAAACCACCCCAGGAGAGGGAGAGCGACAGCGAGAGTGAGAGAGTGAGAGAGAGTGAGAGAGAGAGAGAGAGAGAGAGAGAGAGAGAGAGAGAGAGAGAGAGAGAGAGAGAGAGAGAGAAAGGGGGGGGGGGGGGAGATTTAATTTTTAAGAGAGGGAATTTAAATTTAATTTAAAGAAAGAGACAGACAGATAGACAGACAGAGGCGGAGAGAAGGAAGAAAAGTACGTCAGGCAGGCGTTGCCAGCAAATGGCTTGTCGGCGGTCGTGGTGTTCCCCGGCACGGCGCCTGCTGCAGCCACGCTCTCTGCGGGGGGTCGCGCGGCGTCTTTGCAGCAACAAGTGTATAGTGCGGTGGTGTGGGGGCGGCGGCGTCGAGGGGCAATGGGGCAAGCAAGCGGCTCGCCACGCGCCGCCCCACCACTGCGGGATGCTGGAGACCCCCCGCGAGGGAACCGGAACGGGGTCACCGACTGAGGTTCACCGCGCGCGTCGCCTGCTCACAAATTGTCTCTGCCGCCAGTGACCTCGACCTTATCAATCTCCACCTTCAAACTTGGAAGCAGCTCACGGGGGAGAAAATGAAAAAGAATATTTAAAAAAATTTGGTCAAGGTGATACTTTGAGCCGTAAAGTGGAAGGACTGCTCTCTTTTCTATCCGGCTCGGCTCTCGGCTCGGCCCGCGCTGCCCACGCCCGTCCCGGTATCGGGAGAGGAAAAGGTAATTTCCGTCGGAAGGGAGCGAGGTAGCAATAACAACTTTCTGCCGCGCCTGTACTCCCGGCCCGGCCCCGCGGCGCGCTTCCCTCCCCGGTCCGGAAGCACAACATAAGTACAGTCCCAGCCAGGCTCGGGTGCGTACCGCACTCCGTGCACGCGGCCCCAGTCCCCCCGGCAGTCCGGTATTTCTTTCTCCACCGCAGTGAGAGGTGAGGGCCTTTCGGAAACCGTTCGAGGTAAATTGAATTGCCCCTCACCGCTCCGTGCGGCACTAGCGGCACCAGCGGCACCGTACCGCACTGCGCGTGGCGTTCGCCGCAGCGGCTGCTTTGTCGTAAAACCGGCGGAATGCCCGACCCAGCGGGAGTGGGAGAGAGAGAGGGAGAGGGAGTTAGAGGGTCCGAGCGGGGGATGGAAGCATCTCACTCGCTCATTCACTCATCCACCTGCTGGCCCTGCCGCGCCATAAACAGCGCGCATGCGCGGAGCGCAACCCCATCAAATTGTAAACTGCTTCTACACAGTCGGGGGGCACCGCGTAATGGGATCGCCCCCAACGCACACATGTGCGCTGGCCGTGGCGCATCGTGCAGTTTGACTGGGTCTGCAGCAGAGCGTCACAAGGCTCCAGCGCCGCCCCCGCAGCCACCCCCGCAGCCACCCCCACCCCGCACCCGGCCCTACCCCAACGCCCGCACCGCCCTGCAACCCCGACAAATGAATTAGGCTTTACGATGGACGTTAAAATAGCGCGCAGCAGCAGCGGTCCTGGCTTACATTACTCCTTACCTCAGGGCAGGGGCGTGGCCAGGGGGCGGGGGGGGGGGGGGGGGGGTTGCCGGGGCCCATCGCAGGGAGACGATTCCCTTCCCTCAAACTGTCGGTGGGCGCCAGACCATAACTAAAGCGAAATTACGGCCATTCCCGGCCTGTGGCGGACCTTTTCCTTCGATTTCCTCCGGGCAGGACTTGCCGTGAGGAAGGCCAGGGGTTGGGGGGAGGGGGGGGGGGCTGTTTGGGGTTGAATGGCTGTGTTCGGTACACAGGCAGCAGTGGCGTAGCATCGTCCAGCTTGCCCGCTACACGCAGACAAATCAAGTGCTACACATGTTTTCATTTCGCGGGGATACGTTCCACATGTGTTATGTATGACACTGTTGTTCTGCCCGTGTGTTGGCCTCCGGCGGTGGGGGCAGGAGCTGGGGACCGCTGAGGTTGGCTCAGCCCCCGGCTCACCTGGGCAGGCCTGGGTACTGCCGCAGTGCTGCCGCTATACCAGCAGGACGGGACGCTCATAAACTACCGGTGGACCGCAAACTAATGATTGAGATCGTTTTAGTTTGGCAGCTTTGCAATTACTCGAAAAGTTTTGTGTGTCGGCGGCGGCGTTTGCGGCGAGGCAGAACGGCCCCCCGTCAGGGACAGCGGCGGCAGCGGCGGCAGCGGCGGCAGCGGCGGCAGCGGTGGCAGCGGCCGGCCGAGGACGGGGGCGGCGGCGGAGTCACGCAGCCGCGACAGTTCCGCTGCCGGGGGCGGCCGGGGGCGGCCGGGGGCGGCCGGGGGCGGCCGGGGGTTGTGGCCGAGAGCGACGACCTGGCTTAGACCCCCGCCGGGCGCTGCCGGGCCGCCCGGGGATGCCTGACGACGCACTTTTGTTTCGTCCCTCGCTTCCGCTGCTTCCGCTGCTTCCGCTGCTGCCGCTGCTTCCACCACGGCGCTGCACGCCGCACCCGGGCCCAGCTACGGCTGCCCCTGCACAGCGCGGGCGGGGCCCGCAGGACACGTACGGCACCCCGATGTGGGTCAGGCCCTACCTGGATGTCCTTGGTGAACTGGTTGTTGCAGTAGATGTCCATGGACGTGAACTCCCGCACCGAGTCGAACTCGAAGACGATCTCGACGGGCTGGCCGTTCCTCGAGTCGTTCCGCCAGCCCACCCAGCCCTGGCCGCCTGCAACAAGACAAAACAGAAGCGACGACGCCGTGAGAATCTCTGGCATTGTGACAATAATTACTTATCGGAAATCGACAAAAACTCTTTTCGTCCCGAAGGGGGCTGCCTTTCCCCCGTGCGTTATGGTGGTATACACGATGCCCCCTTCTATAACAGGACGCCATAATCGCCGTAATGGTCCCAAGTTTCTCTCCCCCCTCATGGCAGAGAGAGAGAGAGAGAGAGAGAGAGAGAGAGAGAGAGAGAGAGAGAGAGAGAGAGAGAGAGAGAGAGAGAGAGAGAGAGAGAGAGAGAGAGAAAGAGAGAGAGAAAAGCCCCCCCCCCCCCCCCCCCCCCCCAGAGCAGTCAAAGTCTCCCCCGACGCGGGGCTCTGCGCTGTGTCGCTATCACTTCCCGAAACGTGCGCGCGGAAGGGAGGGGGGAGGGAGAGGGGGCGATGAGGTGAAAGATACCCCCCGCCCCCTCCCCCTTTAGTGCCCCCGACTCCAGCGTCTCTCCACCTACGGAATGCCCACGGCTATTTAGTCGACCGAACATGTGTGTGTGTGTGTGTGTGTGTGTGTGTGTGTGTGTGTCATCCCGGACTGCATGCATGCGCCATATTGGCGAGCCGATAAAAAAAAGTATCCCAGCAGCAGCAGCAGCCTTGGGCAGCCAGGTGCGAACCATTACATCCCGGCAGCGGCGGTATTCGAACCCGCGACACAGCCGGCCTTATGTGTGTGTGTGTGTGTGTGTGTGCCGCGGCCCCGTATCGCCGTGCGAGCATTACACACACACACACACACACACACGGAGGGACGCGCGGGCGCGTTTTAAAAATATTGGCGCGAACGCGTGGCGGCGGCCGTATCGAAGTAAATGGTGTTCGAAAAAAACGAGTATGAGAATTATATGGACTATACGAGCGGCGCAAGTCGCCTCGGCGGCACGTACTGCGATGGCGCCACCACCACCACCACCACCACCACCACCGCCGCCGCCGCTAACATTTTCATAGCCACAATATAAGGCTCGGCGGTATCGCCACTTCCATGGCGATATACATGTCGGTTCTGGGATAACTGCGGCGGTCACTACCGGTACCGTGCAAAGTGCCGAGTGCCGCCCAGCAGCGGCGGCGGAGCGATGTACACGTCACGGGAGAAATATATAACGCCGTTAGTGACTGGCTAGGCCGGGGCTAGCCGGGGCTAGCCGGGGCTAGCAGGGGCTAGCAGGGGCGTGCTGCCGCCATCTAACCTTTGACATTTTTATTCCGCGGGGTCTGGGGTGCGGGTGCCGGTTGACGGCGCCGGGCACGGCATGACGGACTGATTGCCTACCCGGCCCCCGGCCGAATGAGACATACAGGAGCCGATTATTGGCGGCTGGTGTGGTGCCCTGTGGTGCCCTGTGGTGCCCGCAGTGGCGCTAATGCACTTAGCGAGAGCGGCCATTTCCGGGCCTAATGAACGTGCCGAGCGCCTGGGGGGCGCGTGGCGGGCGCGTGGCGGCCCGAGAAAAATGGCTGCTCGGCTATGGAGGCCGTCGAAGATGTTATCGCGCTAACAGTAACGATTCCAAAGTTTTTCGACGACTGACATTGTCTGAGCCCCTGCTGATCTCTACAAAATGCAATATTTCGGAGAAATTCTTTGTGAGGAACAGTCCGTTTTTTTTTTTTTAATTTATTTTTGGAAAAATTTAAAATATTGAAGAAGACAAAATTCGTAATTCTGAAATTTCCCCGAAAGCGTTTCCAAACTCTGGCCGGGGGGCTGTGTGACGCGGCACTCACCCTTGTCGGTCTCGTAGTAGCTCATCTTGAAGTTGTCGGCGCCGAAGATGGTGTCGGTGAGCTGTCCGAGGCCGCCGTGCGGCTGCGGGTCCCAGGGCCCGTCGTACGACGTGTCGAAGAACTCCCAGCTGGCGCCGCGCTTGTCGCCCTGCGGCATGGCGTAGGCTACCACGCCGCCCGTCCACACGCAGCCGTACAGCTCCACCCGCATGCACACGGTGCGCCGGTGGTACGAGTACGGCAGGAAGCGCAGGCGCGACGCCCAGATCGGCGGTGACAGCTCGCGCTTTTCCTCCGTGTACGGGTTGTGGTTGCCCTTCAGCACCTGCAACAGACAAAATTCAACGTTCAGCACAAGTCTAAGAAAATAAAAATTCGAGGGTTTTAGAAAAAGTTAAACGTGTTTGAAAAATTCAACGTGTTTGAAAAATTCAACGTGTTTGAAAAATTCAACGTGTTTGAAAAATTCAACGTGTTTGAAAAATTCAACGTGTTTGAAAAATTCAACGTGTTTGAAAAATTCAACGTGTTTGAAAAATTCAACGTGTTTGAAAAATTCAACGTGTTTGAAAAATTCAACGTGTTTGAAAAATTCAACGTGTTTGAAAAATTCAACGTGTTTGAAAAATTCAACGTGTTTGAAAAACTCAACGTGTCTGAAAAATTCAACGTTTTAGAAAAAAATTAGCATTAAAAAAAATCAACGCTTGTAAAATTCAACGTTAAATCTGGCACACAAATGACTGTATCACACCACCACCAACGCCACATCAAACGCGAGCGCGAAAGGTGGGAGGACGAGCGGCGCACCGAGATAGCAGTGAGCCAGCGGGGGGCAAAAGCGCATCAAGAATAAGGTAAAAAGGACACGGCGGCGGCGTCCGTAACAAGCGCGCGCGCACACACACACACACACAGTGACGGCGCGTAAGGAAGCGTCTCGTCATGAATCAAAACGCCATATTCGCCAGGCGCACGCGCACACACACACACACACACACACACACACACACACGGTCCTATCTTCCAGGAGCACTGGCGTGGTCTCGGCGGCATCCCCACATACACCCGCGGTGGCTTCCCTTTATTTCCCCTCTTCGCGGCGGCGACGACGACGCTCTCTTTCGCTCCCTCTGAACCCGTCTTTCGTTCTCTCTCCCTCCGTGCATCATGGTGAAGACCGCGTAACAGGCCGCAATTCGCACAGCACATAGGTTCTGATGCGCCACCTCAACACACACACACACACACACACACACACACACACACACACGTGTGGGGGCCCATCCGACATGATGCGCATCCCTTTATGATCCACTTTGTTTGACAGCTGCTATAACGGCGTCATCGTGTGTGTGTGTGTGTGTGTGTGTGTGTGTGTGTGTGTGTGTGAGAGAGCGCCACCTTCGCGGCCAAGGCCATGGAGGCGAGAGGGAGAGGAGAAGACACTGTGCCGTGCGGGACTTGATGAGGCTCTTGGTGTGGCGGTGTGGCAGAGCAGGCAGAGCAGTGGCAGGCCGAGGTGAGGGCGCCCGGTAGGTAGGCAAACCTCGACTGCTGCACGCACCAGTGCCGGCCGGGCTGCCTACCCCGGCCACTTGCAGGCGCTCCACACCGCTCCGCGCTCGTTTGGCGTTACAACGTTCGCACTGAGGGCAGCGATAACTCGTTCTGCGTCTGCGTCTGTGCAGTGCAGACTGCCAGTTCAGCAGCAAAAAACTGAATCCAGCCAAGGTAACTGTCTTAAAAAGAAAGACGTTTAAAGATGGTATCGAATCCGTTTGGTCCGTATTGGTTTCGTCTTCTGCTGAGATATTTTATCCCGCCGCATCTCTCGTCATGTTTTCGGGCATTGCGTGGGAAGCGGCAGCCGCGGCAGCAGACGACAAGCAGGACAAGACCATCGTCATCTTGTAGGCAGTGACAGCGGACACGGACACGATAGCCGATTATATGTCCCGGGCCCCGGTAGGCTGTCCGGCAGCCCGTTCGGACCACGATTAACTAGGGGGGCAGCCATCCGACATGCCGGAGGGCCGCGCCGTCCGTCTCTGAGGGATGGCTGCCGATGGCTGCCGACGGCTGCCCACGACGTACATCCACATCCGAGGCCGCAGCGCAGCAATGCCACAAAGCGGCGGCATCGACGTACACGGACACACAAAAGGGGGCCGGGCCAGCCGGGCCACCACAGATAAGGCCGCATGGTTTATAGTCGGCGGAACAGAAAAATGAGCGTGTCCCCCGCAAAAGCAAACGGCCGGCACTAAACAGCGGGGGCGTGCGCGGCCGCCACAGGCCGCCGACGGCTGCTATCGGAGTACTCGCCCTCGAACACACACACACACACACACACACACACACGTCCCGGCTGCGTGCGCGGCGAGCTGCCCGGCCCTGGGCCGGCCGCAGCACACGGCGCTGGGTATCGAGCGTCCCGGGGGCCGCCTCGGACGCAGCCGCAGCGCGTGGCCACATCAAAACGCGCGGTGTAACAGTTTGTCAGCGGCCCGCGGCGGCCAGCGGCGGCCAGCGTAGCGGACGCTAATGCGCCTGTCGATGCCCGTCATTTCTTTCCGCCGTATGCGAGCAGCGGAGGGGCGCCGACGGGGACCCCAGAGGCCCCCGCCGCCCCGAGCATTCCGATCACAGCGGGCCGATTGCGGGCCGAGAACGGACGACCAAGACGACGGCATGATTGATTTCGCGAGCAGAGCGAGCCGGCAGAGTGAAAGCCAGCCGGGGGGTAAGGCGCAGGCGCACTGCTCGTCCATCGGCGAGGTGCCCCCGGTGGCGCCGACCCCATCAGCATCTCAGCACCGGGGAGCACCGGGGGCCAACGGGGGCAGCAGCGGCAGCAGCGGCAGCAGCGGCAGCAGCGGCGGTAGCAGCAGCGGCAGCAGCAGCAGCAGCGGCGGTAGCAGCAGCGGCAGCAGCAGCAGCAGCGGCGGCAGCAGCGACCCAAAGGTCAGCCAGTTCTCAGCGCGTCTTATCCGCCGCCAATAACAACTGTGTGAGCTGCACTGCTGGAGTCAGCGTGCTGCCGGAGAGTGACCCCCCGCAGGGGGCCGCAGGGGGGCCGCAGGGGGGGGGGGGCAGGGGGGAGGGGCGCAGGGGGGCCCACACGTCCCCCGGGGGGCTGGAGGCCGGAGACAGGCGTCAGAAGGAACACTTGTCACCGCCGGGGCACGGGCCGCAGCCGGACCCCCACAGCCCTGACACGGGCTGGACACGGACAGCACAGACCGCGACACACCTCGCGGCCACAATCGACCGCACGCAGACTCGCACACGCGCACGCACGCACGCACACACACACACACACACACACAAGAACGTCTGACAGGAGCGACAAATAGTCTCCCCGCCCGCAGACGAGGCTAACGCGAGGTTTCAGACGTCACAGGTGGCGGCGCCGACCCGCGTGGTGACCTAAGGGGGCAGGACACAAGCACCGCGATGACACTCACCTCCTCACCCTCCTGGTCCCGGTAGCGCACCCACTTGTCGAGCGAGGGCCGCCAGTACTCGAGGATGTAGGCCTCGGCGTACTCCTGGCCCTGGCCGTTGCCGAACCGGCCCTGCGTCTCCACGGCCGTGATGACGTGCACCTTGTGCAGCTCCACCTGCAGCCACTCGCTGGGGTCGGCCGTGGCCTGCTGTTGCGGGCACCACGCGCCACCGTGGCCCTCCGTGCGGATCCTGCCAACACAACAACAACATAACATTTAATGAAAAAATTTAAATATGAAAATCAAGCATATTCAAAATTTAGAGTCGTGTGTGAAACAGGGCAGTAGATCCTCGGGTGAGATTGCAGCCGTGCGTGAGGCCCATACATGCGCAGGCAGAGCTCCGTTTTGCGCCCGGAGCTGCGGCGGCGGTAGCGGCGGTGCACCGAGCTGGTGGTGGTGGAGGTGACCGACTTAGTGGCCCTGCCAGCCCTGCCAGCCCTGCCCCCCTGCAAGCCAGGCCACCGCCGGGGGCCAGGAGCCGCGGGAGGCAATTTGAATATACAAAGTTTTGCCGCCCGCGACAAACCGCATCCAAGTTGGTGGAGGGGGAGGGAGGGTGGGGGGGCGTACCGCACCAGAGAGGCGCACCTGCGTCACAATTCCACGCTGAGATGCCCCCCGCCGATAACAGCCACACACAACACTGTCACCATGGAGAGCCCCCCACCCGCGTGTGCCATCCGGTTTACGTAGACGGGGACAAAACTAAAAATCAATACGCCGGTAGTAAATACGTAAATGCCCCCCCCCCCCGACATGTTGCAGCGCAGCCTTCCCTTCCCGTGGCGGTCATCCGTCACGGAAAGGCGTCGTTTGTCGCCCGACGTTCGCTGGATAGGACCGCGGCGGGCCGGGCCGGGCCGGGCCGGGCTCCGTCCCCTCCCTGAGCTCAGTTCGGCAACAGGCTGACTGGTCGGCATTACGTCAGTACCATAGGCTATTACTTACACCGGACCTGACAGAGGGGGGGGGGGGGGGGTTCTCACCCTCTCGTTGCCTGGAACGTCTCTCATGACTCCTCTTGCTCCTTTGCGGTGCGGCAAATTTTGGTTTATGCCGATCCCAAAGTCGGGGGTAAAAGGTAGGTAGGATGCGGCTGCCACGGACCTCCCTGCCTTGTGGCTCGGGCGGCTCAATTCTCACCCCCCACCCCTCCCTCCCCTAACTCTCTCACCCCCTCAACCCGCCACGCGCCTCTGACGGACAGCGACCACGCCGACAGGAACCTAATATTGCCACTAGCGCCATGAGTGAGTGTGTGTGTGTGTGTGTGTAAGAGAGAGAGAGAGAGAGAGAGAGAGAGAGAGAGAGAGAGAGAGAGAGAGAGAGAGAGAGAGAGAGAGAGAGAGAGAGAGAGAGAAAGAGAGAGAGTGGGAGGGGAGGGAGGAGCTGCCAACCCTTTCCACCCCTGCGGACTCGTCCCGCCGATCTAATGGAGACTGATTAACGTGAAACCCGGAGCAGAACGTGCGTTCGCTAATGTGCTCCCCCGACAGCACCAAACACAGCGAGCCCTAGACGTGGGAGTTACGTGTGGGGGCCGGAAGTGGCCCCACATATCGCGGAGGAGCTACCCGTGGCTACCCGGCCGACGCCGACCCCCCGCGGAGGAGCTACCCGTGGCTACCCGGCCGACGCCAACCCCTAGCAGAGGCGTCGCCGTGGTGGTCGGATATTGCATCCGGCAAAAGTCCGACCGTGGTGCACTGTTTGTTTCGGCCTAACCCTGTTTACTACTCTTCCGACTCACCAACACACGCGCGCACACACACACATACACACACACAGAGTTCCAGCGGCGGGTGGGGCCAGAAAGGGATCTTTACGTCCTGGCAGAGCGGGGCGGCTCTCCCCCTCTAACACCTCTATTTGTACCTCCTCCCCCCCCCCTTACCCCGGCAGCGCTCCACAGCATCCCCTAATTTAGAGGATCCCCCCCAATCTTCGAGACGGTGCGGTGCGGCGTCGGCGGCGCTCAGCGGAGCGCTTGTTTGTCCAGAGGGGACAAGGTGGTGGTGTGGAGCGCAGCGGGGGTGGGGGCGGGGGCGGGGGCGGGGGCGGGGGCCGGGGCCGGGGGCCGGGGGCGGGGGCGGGGCCGGGGGCTGATCACAAGGACAAGTCTGTGAGCGGGGAGCTGAGGACAGCCACGAATCGTCATTAATTCCAAGAGGACAAAGTGGTCGCCAGGTTAGCGATACAAAGTGACGACGAAACTCTTTGAAACAGAGCAGACCGCGGCCCGGTGCTGTTCCGCCAACCAAATGGACCGGGGAAGGAAATGGGGGCTGCTTCGTTCAACAAACGCCATTTTTTGCCCGCTCGTGGCTCCGGACGTCCGGACGGGCGGCCTGGCGTCAAGCGGGTGGCCAGCGGACGGCCAGCGGACGGCCAGCGGACGGCCAGCGGACGGCCAGCGGACGGCCAGCGGACGGCCAGCGGACGGCCAGCGGACGGCCAGCGGACGGCCAGCTAGCACGGCCGCAGCAGCAGACCATTGCATCGTAAAGCAGCCGCTGCCGCCGCCCACCGCGCTCGCCAAACAAATCACCCTGTTTCTCTCTTTCCGCCGCCGCTGTTCTGTTGTTTCGCAACACGGCGCCGTCGCCGTCTGCGCCTTCTTTTTCCTAGCGGCGCCCTGACGCCTGCATTCTGTCTGTTCGTCCGCCCGTCTGCCGCGCCGCACGCTCCCTAAACTGAACACCCTCCCGCAAACCAGCCACATACCGCGGGCCTCCGCACAAACGGCCAGGGGGAAAAAATGACTCGGTTTAATGAAGGGAATTTCTCTCCCCCTGCTGCCTCTAAGCTAGCCCGGCTGCCCCCTCCCAACCCCAAAGGGCGGCCAGGGCAGTTTGTAGCTCGCGCCAAATCATGTGTGTGTGTGTGCGCGCGCGCGCGTGGACCTTGGGGGGTGCAAATGGCGACCTGACTCCCCGCTGGCCCGACAAGAGGCCTTATGGCGGCGTGCCGCCCCCATAACGCTACTCTACGCCCCCCCCCCCCCCCTCTCTCTCTCTCTCTCTCTCTCTCTCTCTCTCTCTCTCTCTCTCTCTCTCTCTCTCTCTCTCTCTCTAGGGTGGATTACACATGCACCACTTGCCTACTTTTCCTCCTAATTTAAGGCCCGATGGCCGTAGACCCGACTCGCCCCCCCCCCCTCAAATCCCCTCCCCTTTGGGCGCGGCGCGCGAAAATAATGTAATCTCGCCGTGGCGGTGCGCGGAAAGTTACGCCATACGTCAGCCAGCTCGCCGCGGAGCCCGCGGGCCGGAGCCCGGGGTAACTCGAGGGTGAGGGGCCTTACCCCGGCCTTACCCCACCGCGGGTGCTCTACCCCACAGGGGAGGGGGGGCGCACAGCCCGCGGGCGGGAGTTTTTCACTTCCTCAGGGACGCGGGTACCATGATGGCGTGCGCGGGCTGGTGTTTGTAGGGCGCTCACAGGGGTGAGCTGGGCGGGGGGCGGGGGCGGTGGTGGAGGTGGTGATATTGGGTACGAGGTACCGAGGAGTGAGATAGTGGCGGGGGGAGGAGGGGGGGGGGGTTCACTAAGAGGGGTCCGGCCGCTCGCGTCCGAACCGGAGCGTAAAATGTGTGGGCCAGCCCGATTCCCCTCTCTCACTACACTTTTGCCAGCAGCACGCCATTTGGGCGCTCCATTTCAGCCGGAATCGCTTCAGACAAAAGCCCCGCCGCTATGCTATGCTGCTGCTGCTGCCGCCGCCGCCGCCGCCGCTGTCCGCGCTGCAGAAAGAGCGTCATTTGCAACCGCAGAAAGCTCGCGCGCATAGAGACGTGATGGAGGGAAAGAAAAGATCGCCTCGGTGTCGACTCGGCTGGAAAATTCTCCATTCTGGTTTTTTTTTTTTTTCATAAATCCGCCGAGAAGTCCCTCCCGCAGCCGGCGCGCCGCACGACGCGGGGACGACACGAATCTTGAGGGAAACTACTACGCAGCCAGCGCCCCCTCCCGGCAAAGGGATTGAATTAATTAAATCAGGCATCGCAGCCGAGAACAAGAGCCGCTCGCAGCCGGGGCCAACAGTATCCGGCAGCAGCAGCAGCGGCAGCAGCGGCAGCAGCGGCTCTCAGAGATGGCAACGCCAAAAAGCCAAGTTTCTTCTTCTCGGACCGCCTTTCTCTTTGAGGACCGACCGCCACTGCCACCGCTGCAGCACGCGACACTCTTCCTGATATTAAACGCGGCCCCGGCCACTGGACGCGAAGCCGTCAATCAGGCAGGTGAGCAGCGAGCAACGAACAACAGCAGTAACAATAAATAACGATGGAAAGCTTCGATATCGTCCCGGGAGGCGCCACGCCGAGCGGGTAAAAGGAGAGAGAGGATCGCAAAACTTTGACGATTCGTTGTCGCCAGCGGACGCCACTATGTGGATCAGAAAGAGAGAGAGACAGGGGAAGGGAGAGAGAGAGAGAGGAGGGGGGAGGGGGAGTTGGAGGAGAGGAGAGAGAAAATGGAAGTAGGTCCAGGTGAGAACAGCTCTGCAGGCCAGCGGAGGATCGAGAGGAACAACACAACCAAACTATGGCGCAGAAGACGAATGAAAAGTCAGCAGGCTCCTTCGCCCTTCTTCATCAGCCGGAGTGAGGAGTCGGCGAAGCTTGTGGGGCCTGGTGGCCTGGGTGCACGTGATCCCGGGAGCCCCCGGGACCCCAAAGGGGGCCCAACGGAACCTCAGCACAAGCTGCAAACCAGCCAGAGAGCAACGCTAAAGACTACACAATTAATCGGAATGAATTTGTTTCCAAACGACAATAACAATACATCCCTGCTCTCTCTCTCTCTCTCTCTCTCTCTCTCTCTCTCTCTCTCTCTCTCTCTCTCTCTCTCTCTCTCTCTCTCTCTCTCTCTCTCTCTCTCTCTCTCTCTCTCTCTCTCTCTCTCTCTCGTTCTCCGTCCCCGCGCCGCGTTGCTTTGAGTCGCAACTACCACCGCCGCCACTAGCTCCATCATCATAATCAACAAGGAGATCCGAGAGGGACTCGAAACTAGAGGCAAACCTTTGCGCGCGCGACTCTGCCAAGAGTGCGCGGGCCTTTGCAGCATAAATTGTGTATAACGCCTGCCCGTAGCGTCACGTAATTTCCAGAACAATCCTTGGATTTAAAATAAATTTTTAAAATATTTTTTGTTTCACAGGCTTGTTACTCACCGGGCCCGGTGCGCTCCCACGTTGCCGACATGGAACGAGGAGGAGGCCGAGATGTCCTTGTCCGGGATCGCCCGCGACTGCATGCCCAGGGGAGCGGCGCATTGTGCTGCAAGAGACGACAAAAAAACAATTTCCGTTATACGACAGCGAAACAACGAATAGTGTGGCATGGCAAACATCCGATCACTATTTAATAACAGGCGCTTCCAACGGTGCAACGCCGTACGATACTATTTGAGGGGGGCAGAGGGGAGGCACCCCTCTATGCAAAAAAAAACAAAAAAAAAAACACGTTGTTTCGATACAGGCGCAGCCCCCCTTCCCTCTCTCTCTCCCACCCACGTAGGCCAGCAATAGCTTTATCACGCACGCACAAATTGGCATGAATAGTAATGAGAACAGTGATAACGATATAACACAGAGAAGGCAACTCAAACAGGAAAGGTCCGGCACGACCTTTTGTCCCTACATTCGCACAGCGCCCCCCCCCGAACGCTGTGCGTGTGAGTGTGTGACGTGCGTGTGTATGTGTGTATGGACCAGTCCGCGGTCAGCGGCCAATCGACCGCGGACGAAAAAAAAAAAAGTTAGTTACTAAAAGTACAACGCAGGCAGGCGAGGCGAGAGACGAAAAGGAAATCGGACCCAGACAGTAATAATATTTAAACCCACGGTATTTACTTTTTTCTGGGGTAACAAAAATTTGTGCGGCGCCGCCACTTTGAATACACTACGGATGGACAATCAATTTTGCTGCTTTCTATCTGTATCTCTCTTTTTTCTCGGTCACCGCGGCCATCGCGGCCACCGCGCACGGGTTCTTATTGCAAACAGCTTGGCGACGTGGACGAGGGCGGCGAGGGGCGGGGCCGCTGGGGGCCGCGGGGGGCCGCGGGGGGCCGCGGGGGGCCGCGGGGGGCCGCCGCGGGGGGCCGCGGGGGCCGCGGGGGGCCGCGGGGGGCCGCGGGGGGCCGCGGGGGCCGCGGGGGGCCGCGGGGGCCGCGGGGGGCCGCGGGGGGCCGCGGGGGGCCGCGGGGGGCCGCGGGGGGCCGCGGGGGCTCGCGGACGAGGATCTCATCTGGACGGTGTTTGTTTCGCCGATGGCGGCCGCCTCATTGGCCGTCATTCATCAGGGTAATTACGGGCCGCCGCCGTCTTGACCCCGCGCTTTGGAGACTTTGATTAAAAATCCTTGCCAGATCCTGGCGGGTCCCGGCGACGGCTCATGTCTTTGGGACAGCGACCGGACCGGCCGGACAAAAGTTTGCGCTCAGCACCGGAAATGAAACAGGAAGGGGGAGAGAGGAGGGGACAAAAGAAAGGGACAAGGAGGGGAGCGAAAAAAGAAAGAGCGAGAGAGGAAGGGGGAATGAAAATTCAAAATCTATAAGGGAGCCGTGATAATGAAGGTCCTGCAGCAGGAAGACTGACAAGGGCAGAGTAAGGGAGCGAAGGGTGTTTTTATGTCGGCGAAATGACCCCCGGGGATGACTGATCGGGGGAGTAACGAGGTGGCCGTCGTCGTCCCGGCGGCCCCCGGCGGCCTCCGTGCCGACCCGCTGACGCTACCATGATTTCCCCCTGCTTCTTCTCCTCTCCAATCCGCGTCCTCGACTCTACTTGACTAGCACCAATTTCCGAATATACAGTTTTCGCCAGCCTCTCTCTCTCTCTCCCCCTCTCCCTCTCTCCCTCTCTCTCTCCCTCTCTCTTTCTCTCTCTTTCTCTCTCTCTCTCTCTCTCTCTCTCTCTCTCTCTCTCTTCCTGTAAGGTCCTGGAGGGCCCAGTGGTAGGGCTTCTGCCGTCGGAGTTGATCATGGCGCATCACAGACCCTTTGCTGCTGCCTCCGGTGCCACCCCCACGGCCGCCAGGACCCCAAAAGGTGTAGCGAACGCTGTCGGGCCGCAGTGGCCGCCAAGGTGACCCCGCAGGACCCACGACCCCCCGCGGTGCAGAGGACAGGTGAAAACGACTCGTCATCAGGTCTCTATCGTAGGAATACCTCTCGCAACCACTCTCCTGCCAGACGCACGGAAGTCTCTGTCTCTCTCTCTCCCTCTCTCCCTGTCTCTCTGTCTCTCTGTCTCTGTCTCTGTCTCTCTCTCTCTCTCTCTCTCTCTCTCTCTCTCTGTCTCTGTCTCTCTCTCTCTCTCTGTCTCTCTGTCTCTCTCTCTCTCTCTCTCTCTCTCTCTCTCTCTCCCCGCTCTCAAGGCTGCGGGCTGCGGTCTCACAATTAACCCTTCCTCGCCCCACGCAGAGCGCCCGGGGTTTAAATCGGTGCGCGAAAATGGCACGAAATGAAGCGTGAGGGAGAGGATGAGCGGGGGAGAGGAAGGGAGGGGGAGAGGATGGGCGGGGGAGAGGAGGGAGAGGAGGGAGGGCGGAATTAGCGAACGCCATACGTCCCGCGTGCATCCCACATACCGTTCCGTGTGGGCCCAGCTGTGCCGCGGTTTGAAAGGCCCGACCACTGCCACCACCGCTACCGCTACCACGGACGCTGCTGCCGCTTCCGCCGCTGCTGCTGCCACCGCGCGAAATAGGGGCTCGCCGGGGTCCGCAAAGGGGTTGCTGCGATGGAGTTGTGTGCGTGGACGCGACGGGACAGGACGGGACGGGGACGGAGCGAGAGAGAGAGAGAGGGGGGGGGGGGGGGGGCAAGGCCGGGAGAGAGGGAGAGGCAGTAACCAATATTTCAATTATACGACCTTTCCCCAGCCGGGCAACGCCGCCGCCGCGCAGCGCCCACGCCGTTGCGTCCCCGCGCCAACCCTTTTTCCAACAGGCCCAATCACCACCCTAGTGCCCCACATCGGGTAGCCCCCCCCCCCCACACACACACACACAGCTGGCCGAAATACAGCGTCTGCTTGGGACCGATTTTTTTTTCTCCGGACTCCCTTATCGGAAGAGAGCTAATTCCTGGTGCCGAGAGTGAGGATCTCTCTCTCTCTCTCTCTCTCTCTCTCTCTCTCTCTCTCTCTCTCTCTCTCTCTCTCTCTCTCTCTCTCTCTCTCTCTCTCTCTCTCTCTCTCTCTCTCTCTCTCTCTCTCTCTCTCTCTCTCTCTCTCTCTCTCCCTCCTCCCTCTCTCTCTCTCTCACACACACACACACACAATCGGCCAGTGCAGGCCGGCCATGGAATAAAATTCTCGGAACGGGATGAGAACATTTGTGGAGCGCACGCAGCCAGCCAGCTTCCGAACCGGACCGCGCACCGCGCACATCCCTCCACTGACAGCCCACGCGCCCAGCAGCCTTCGATTGCTCTGGCATTCATAAATCCGAAACTCTCTCTCTATATATCTCTCTCTCTCTCTCTCTCTCTCTCTCTCTCTCTCTCTCTCTCTCTCTCTCTCTCTCTCTCTCTCTCTCTCTCTCCCCTCCCTCCCTCCCTCCCTCTCTCTCTTTCTCCCTCTCTCCCTCTCTCTCTCTCTCTCTCTCTCTCTCTCTCTCTCTCTCTCTCTCTCTCTCTCTCTCTCTCTCTCTCTCTCTCTCTCTCTCTCTCTCACTCTCTCCCCCTTTCTCTCCACCCCACTTCCTGTCTCTCTTTCTCTTCAGCCCAGTACGGTGCCCAGCGGCAGCTTCCATACACTCCCCCGTATCTCCCCCCCCCCTCCCCGCACCCCTCCTCCACACTGTTTTGAGCGCTGCTCCGTGGCTCGAGAAAATTTAATTAAAGTCCTCCAGCCTGGCGCTGGGCTGCAAGGCTTGTCGGCTGCGGATCGGAATGGCTACTTCTAGGTGAGAAACGGTGAGCTCATAGAGCACGTGCGACACTTTCTACTCGCTCTTTCCATTTTTTACGTTTTATATTTAAACGCGCGCGGGCAAAGCGGGAGGCAAAAATTAGGAAAGGTCATTATTATAGAATGGCGTTTTCGTGTTGGTTTATTCTTTGGAAAATCACGAGCAGACCGCTTTGGATACATAATGTTCCGGGCGAAGGCGTTGGGGGCCGCGAAGTCAGTGGTGTCAGCCCGTCAGCAAGCGCCGCCGGCTGACAGCAGCTGACAGCAGCTGACAGCAGCTGACACTCAGTCTGCTCCGGGCAGCCATGACGGCTGTCAGGTCAGGTCGCTGGCCCCGGCTCGAAGTGCAATCGATATTATCAACAGTCAATCACCGCCGCCTCCCGCCCGCTTCTGATCGTGATACCGTGGCACAAACCCACGCAGCGATCGCTTTTTATTTTCGATATTCGATATATCGTCTCCCACTCACGTGTGGCCGCGGTCGGTGGCCTGGGAACGGTTGACTCTGAGCACCGTTTGGTGGTTGGTACACCTATCGGGCCGGAAGTCATTATTTGCATGACACGGACCGACGTTATTGGCGGCAAAGTGAGAAAATCTCTACCCTCGATGAATAATTGCAATTTCGCGCAGTTTTCCAGAAAGAATACATTAAGAAACTTGCGGGGGTCGGAAAGGAGCAAAGTTTGACACCGCCGACTATACTTGTACTGTGAATCCGCTTTTTTCGCCATTTCATCCCCCCTTTGGCAGGCCTGCAGGAGGGTTGCCCCCTTCCCTCCTGTCGGCAGCAAAGTTTTGAAAAGCACTTCTCGTGCGGTTTTCCACGGCCAATGGTTTTATTGGCACATCCATCTGGCTGAAGGGAGCCCTGCCCTCGGAGGGAGGGAGAGAGAGCGAAAGAGAGAGAGAGAGAGAGAGAGAGAGAGAGAGAGAGAGAGAGAGAGAGAGAGAGAGAGAGAGAGAGAGAGAGAGAGAGAGAGAAGGCCCCTGAAAATGTTGTGCACCGAAATGCATCAGAATCAGAACTCGTACACACTAATTGTAAATGTAAAAATTTGTGCAGAACTACACATACACACTTTATGCACATATTTATACACAAAGTATGTATGTGTAATTCTGTACAGGAAAAATGTACAAATTTGTAAATTTACATCAAGTGTGTAAAAACTCAATCGAACTTCAAACACAGTCAGGATTTACCTCTGACGTTCACCTATTTTTCCATAAGAGTGTAGACCCTGACACTCACGCCTGCTCGGCCGGGCTCAGCCTGCAGTAGGGGCCCAGCGCACGGCTCTGCCAGCGCTGGTGTTCCGGATGACGTCTTAATGGGCCCGCACAGACAGGGCCGAAGTGACGAGGTCGAATATTCAATAACGCCGTCAGGGGCCAGAGGACTGACAGCCGACGAGTGTCACGGGAAGGACGGAGCGACGCGGTTAATGCGTTCAGCGATACATCCAGGTGCGGTGACGCACGCCTGACGCACGCCTGACACACGCCTGACACACGCCTGACACACGCCCGGGAATCAATTAAGCAAGGAGAGGAGCGATAAAACAAAATCATAAAAAATACTCCCCCTAGCCGCTCTGTCCCGACTCACTTTTTATGATCAGAGTATTTTTAAAACGTCAAAGAGAGACGCAATTTTTTTAATTTAATTTTCTTTGAATGCAAATATTCTTTCTTTTTTTTTTTTTTTTGCAAGCCGTGCGTGCGTAGCTTGTCGGAATAATTAAATCGCCATTTTGCATTTTCGCGCCATTAATGGGCAGCGCGTGAGGTGTCAAAAAAAGAATGAAAAAAAAAGTCCGCGCCTGTCATCGACTCCGAAGAGTGAGTGAGCCCCTGGGAGGTAGGCCGTGCCGTCGAGCAGCCGTGTGTGCGGGTTGCCGCCCCGCCGATGGCAGGCGCTCGCAGAGCGGGAGAGAGCGGGACGGAGCGAGAGAGAGAGAGAGAGAGACAGAGAGAGACAGAGAGGAGGGGGGGGGGAGATATCGGCAGCCAATGGGACCGCGGCAGCAGCAGCTGAAATTAATGCTGAGTGTACCAGCATTATCAGGACACTACTGCCACAGCGTGTCCGAGTCAATCGCATGCAAACTGCTGCGCCAACGGCACCGTCCATCTCTCTCCCCCTCCTTACAGCCTCACGGCGGCCGGGCTCACACGTCCCATGAGGCGGAGGGAGACAGCAGGAGCTGCCGGCCATGAACTACGTAACGCTGCTTGGACACCGCGAGGCGAACGAAAGAAGAAAACCTCTTCCCTTTTCTGCTCCTCCGCTTCTCCCGTTCACGCCTGCCCTGTATCGCTGCAGATCACTGGATTGGAAAACTGGAAGGCAAAACAGCGGGGAATTGCAAAACGCTCCTGCCGGTGCGGTGGTGGTGGTGGCGGACTACAACCAACCCCTCTCCCATTCTCTGTCCCTTTCTTTCTCTCTCTCTCTCTCTCTCTCTCTCTCTCTCTCTCTCTCTCTCTCTCTCTCTCTCTCTCTCTCTCTCTCTCTCTCTCTCTCTCCCCCCGGTGAAGTGGACGGGAAGAGACAGAGGCGCTGGGCCCCGATAAATTTTCACCCTTAATGGCAACCTTGATGGAGGCGCCATTGGCGGTTCGCGTGCGCGCCCTCGGCGCCCTCTTCGACAAGCAGAACCGCAGGTAAGGCCCATTTAGACACACGCTCACACACTGGGCCGTGCCGTTACAACAGATCCAAGTAGTTCACAGCGCACACACACACACGCACACACACATATATATATATATATATATATATATATATATACACAAACACAGTCATCAGCAGCGGCTCACCAAATCGGCACTTCTCTCGTCCTGCCGATACCGCGGTACACCGCGGCGGCACGGCGGCTACGCGCGCGAGAGCATAGCCTCTTATGGCGGTTATTCGCAGCGCCAGTCGAGTCCATTATTGGCACGTCACGTGACTGGTGGCGATAATGAGGGGCCGAGAGCACAGACAGGCGCACGCTCTGCGCGCAGGTAGTGAAAGGCGAGCAAGCAGAGAGAGAGAGAGAGAGAGAGAGAGAGAGAGAGAGAGAGAGAGAGAGAGAGAGAGAGAGAGAGAGAGAGAGAGAGAGAGAGAGAGAGAGAGAGAGAGTGTGTGTTACTATGTGTGTGCAGTGGTCCACGACAGCGGGGCGTATGTGTGTGCGGGAGGGGGGAGGGGGGGGGGGAGATCGTGTTGCCAGCCGCCTTTGGCGTTCACACGGCCGCCCAGAGGACGTGCGGGCGCGCTGGAGCCGCTGGAGCCGCTGGAGCTGGACTGGATGCCTGCTGGAGCCCGGCTGTGTCCGTCCGCTGCCGGCCGGGACAGCGGACGGGACGGGCTAATAGTTTTCGTGTGTTGGCGGCAGCGGCACCCGGACGCGTGGCCGGTCCGGTCCGGCTGAATAGACCCAATTTGGTGGTGGGCGCTGGCGGCCACCCTGCCCGTACAGCCCAGGGCAGCCCGGGGCAGCAGAGCGACAGAGAGGGGAAATCACGCCACGGCACACGGTCTGCGCCCCGACAGCTCAAGCACAGAGCGGGCGGGCCGAGAATTTAGCGATGCGGGAGTCTTCCGATCTCTCTCTCTCTCTCTCTCTCTCTCTCTCTCTCTCTCTCTCTCTCTCTCTCTCTCTCTCTCTCTCTCTCTCTCTCTCTCTCTCTCTCTCTCTCTCTCTCTCTCTCTCTCTCTCTCTCTCTCTCCATATTTCTCGTGGCGTCATCGGCATCGGCGCCTACACACACACACACACACACCATGAGCAGATCAAACGGCCGCCCCAAACCCACGTATCAGCGGTGCCACTTCCATTTCCAGTGCTGGTCGCGGCGCATATGAATGCGCTAACTGTGTGTGTGTGTGTGTGCATGTGTGTGTGTGTGTGTGTGTGTGTGAGCGTCCTCTCCACCGATCCGATTACAGGCGGCCATCACAGCTGCGAGCGCTTCGCTCCGCCGCTGCGGCGTCCTCCCACGACGACGACGACAGGATGAAAAATCGCGCGGGCGCCGGCCGGGTAACTGCGGCGTGAGGCCTATAAAAGTTGCGTGGCTGTTGGGAATATGCGTGCGCGAGCCGGAGGAGGTGTCGTGTGGACCTCCGGGGAGCAGGCCGGGTGAGGGAGAGAGAGAGGGAGGGAGAGGAGGAGAAAGAGAGGGAGCCGGGCCAGAGCAGCTTCCACTGCTATCTCGCGTCGTCACCGCCGCCTCCACGCTGTCGATGGGTCGCCGCGATAGCATCGAGAAGGCGCAGCGGAGCACACGGCGCGTGAGAGAGAGAGGGAGAGAGAGAGAGAGAGAGAGAGAGAGAGAGAGAGAGAGAGTAAAGGGCGCAGAGAAACCATAGCAGCACCAGCGGCGCCAGCAGCAGCACAAACAGCGCCAGCAGCAGCAGCGGCGCGGTGGTCAGCAAAATCTAGGAACACGGCGGAAAAGGACTCCAGCGTGATGCTCGCCGATCATGACCCCCGCCCGCGGAGCAGCGGAGACCTTGGGCGTGTTCGCTGGGATGCGCCCCTGCGCTCCACGCTCTACTTCTCTTCCTATATCCCTACTGCTCCCCAAAATCACGACCTCTCTCTCTCTCTCTCTCTCTCTCTCTCTCTCTCTCTCTCTCTCTCTCTCTCTCTCTCTCTCTCTCTCTCTCTCTCTCTCTCTCTCTCTCTCTCTCTCTCTCTCTCTCTCACACACACACACACACAAAATCGATTGTATCCCTGGCCTGACGAGGCAAAAGCAAGCAAAAACGGACAAAAGAGGGGGCTGAGTTTGGATTGGGGCATCTTCTAAATGCGGGGAGGGACTCCGCCGCCGCCCCCCACTGCCCCCACTGCCCCCCTGCCTCCGCGGGGCGCACAAGAATCCTGGCTCCTGCGTCTGGGGGATATTCCCAACCCATTCGGGGGCTCCCACAGGACGTGCGGGGGGGGATGGAAGCAACAGAAAGTGACCATCTCCGAACCAGACCAGAGGTTCCCCGGGAGGAGAAAACCCTACGGGAGCCCGGGAGCCCCGACGGGACAGTCAGGTCCAAGAGCAGGGCCTGGCGCAGGGCCGCTACCAAACCCCGGCTCCCGGCTGCCTCTGGGCTGGGAGTCCCGACGGACACATTCATTGCGAGCTCGAGCAGCTTCAAACACACTCTGTCTGTCTCTCTATCTCTCTCTCTCTTTCTCTCTGCGGTCCGTGCGGTGCAGGGGTGGCAGCCGGAGAGAGAGAGAGAGAGAGAGAGAGAGAGAGAGAGAGAGAGAGAGAGAGAGAGAGAGAGAGAGAGAGAGAGAGAGAGAGAGAGAGAGAGAGAGAGAGAGAGAGAGAGAGCTTCAAGCCGGTCTCTTGGCAGCGCATTGAACCTCTTCTCCTCTCCCCTTCCCTCCCTCCTCCTCCCCCCTCCCTTCTACCCCGGCCCCCCCTTCCCACTTCGATTCCACCGGGGGACTGATACAGATCAGTGACTGATTAACGCCCTTGTTCTGCCTTTGTTCCGTCTTTGGGTCCTGGAGAAGGCTCCCCCCTCGCTTCCCTCTGTCCCTCGGGATGCCACGGGATGCCATGAGGGTGGGCATAATGAGGTACTTGGGACCTTCATGGCCAGCTCGCACGCTTGAGGGGGCGAGATAGACAGAGACAACCAAGTGGATGAGGGGGCGAGAGGGAGAGAGAGGGAGAGAGAGAGAGAGAGAGAGAGAGAGAGAGAGAGAGACGATCGAATATAGGTTAAGTGAGGTGAGAGGAATCAAAGTTGGGCCAAAGGACGGGACGTACTGTAACAGGATAGGGCCAGGGGAGACGACGCACAGAGATTCGCACCTCTCCAACCAACTGTCGAAAATAAAAAGTCCCGGATAATATTCCAACACAGAGTCCAGAGAACATCGCCCTTTCCCTCTCACCTGGTGCAATATTGGTATCATCCCACGGCCCATGGGAGCGATGCCCGCAGTGGATAACATGACATGGGGACGGCGACGACCAAGAGGACGGCGACGACGGTGGAGCACATCGACCGGGTTGACGACGGCCGCGGCGATGGCGGTCCGACCTCCGCAACCGATGCTGCTCAACCAGAAGCGGGGGTCCGTCCAGTTACGTGGGTGTGGCGCGACCCCGGGGGGTCCGTTCAGTTACGGGGTTGTGCACGGCCGCGGTCCGAGTCGTGCACGTCGGCCCAGGAATGTGACCGAATGACATACTGATTTTACGGCCCCGGCTGCTCCCGCCCGCCGCCTGCCCCCGACCGAAGGACTCCCCCCCCCCTCCTCCTCCTCCTTTCCGTCCTGGCTCTTTGACTGTTCGTGCGACGGCCAAATCAAATCAATTCGCAGAACGACAGGACGCGAGGAAGGCCCCGAGGTTCACGGATGTTCGCAAAGCACGCCAAATGCCGCCGATGTCTACCGCACCCAGAGGCCCCCAAAGCCGAGGCGGTCGGCCCCAGGCCCCAGGACCCCCGGGCCCTCGGGCAGCGCCTCATTTCACAGCTGATTACTGAAACAAATGAGCTGCACCGAGGCGAGCGGCGGCCGACATTCTCATACACGCGCGGCTGCGAAAGAGACGACGGCGTCCTCACGGCTCCGCACCGCCGCCACCCTCGGAAACCGAATAGGAACGTAATTGAAAACGGAGTGGATTTTAACGCGATACGCCACGGCCACGGCTGTTTAGCGCGCGGCTCGGCGTCGGCTCGGCTCGGTTTGGGTCGGGCCGGGCTAGACGACTGATGATCGCCTTGTTATACGCCCCTGACGAGGGTCTTCTTCTCCCCCAGGACGACGGGCCTAATGCGCGTGCGAACGCGCCGCAGGCAACGCCAGGCAGCGATGCCCGACGATAAATAACGAGAGGAAGCGCGGTGCAATCGGATTCATATCGGGAATGAGAGTGATCGTGAGCGAGACAAAGAACTGGCGATCGTGATATCCCCGTTTCGCAGTAAGACAATTGTATACTCACAGATATCCAGGGCGCCGGCTGCGGCCAGGTAGGCGATGACCAGCACTAGGGCCGCAGCAGGCCTCGACGGGGGCATCTCGCATGAGGGGTGACGCCGTCGTCAGCGGGGGGCGGCGCGGGGGCGGCAGGGGGGCCGCATGGGCCGCGCGCCTCGGAGCCTGCAACACAACGACACAAGGTTTCTCATTTTTCACTCTCGAAAAAGGGGGGCGGGTGCGGAGAGGGGGCGGGTGCGGAGAGGCGGAGAGTCGTCCTGCATAACTCGGATCCATAATCAAAGGCGGCATGATGAGGCGCAGGTAGGACCCCGGAGGCCCGGAGGCCCGGAGGCCCGGAGGCCCGGAGGCCCGGAGGCCCGGTGGCGGCCCAGGTCAGGTCAGGTGCAGGCGGTGGGCGGGTGCTTTTTGCATGGGTAATGCGCGGTCCGGTCACTGCCTACCCCCCGGGGGGCCCCTGTGGGCCCCGGTGCCCCCGGCGGACAGACAGCCCGGCAGGACAGACAGCCCGCCGCCCCCACAACCCTTATCACTCCTTCACTTCCCCGAACAGCCGGCGCGGTGCACATCGTGGTAACACCGGACAACGCTTTCGGATCGGCTCTGTGATTGTATCGCTGGCCGCGGCCAACAAACACACGCGCCGGGCTGATTACGGAGGGGAGCCGTACGGTGATTACAGCTCTTGTGACAACCCCCAACCTTCAGAGAGAGACAGACAGACCGAAAATCGGGAAGAGATGCCTATAAGCTTGAACCCAGCAATAACATTTAATTTCTCAACGTGAGCGAGAAAATTTTCGCACTTTTTACTCCACTAAAGGATAAATGCTTCCAGCTCCGATCGAGGGAAGAAGTTTCCCGCTCGTACAGAACGATAAAAATTTCTCGCTCTGTACGAGCGAAAATTTTTTATCTCTTTCACACGAGCGAGAAACATCCTCACTCTCAATTCAGGCAATGTGAATCGCGCCTCAGTTTGCAGTGCAGATAGAGAGAGAGAGAGAGAGAGAGAGAGAGAGAGAGAGAGAGAGAGAGAGAGAGAGAGAGAGAGAGAGAGAGAGAGAGAGAGAGAGAGCGAAACACTAGTGGCATCATCGGCAGCGACTGCGCAACAGCAGCGCGATTTTGTATTCATAAGGGTCCGTTATCGGTAAATGCGCCACCGTTCCCCGCCCCCGGGGGCGGCGCCGGGAGCCGGGGTTCGGAGGTGGCAGCGAGGTCGGTGGGGGCGGCGGGGGCAGCGGCGCTACAACCCCCAAGTGGTGCTGCGGGCCGCCCCCATAGCGATGCATGGCCCACTGCAGCGGGGCCCTTCCTGGCCAAGGTCACCGCGGCGGTGGCGAATGCGACACCGCCGCACTGACCATATCCGTAGAGTGCTGTTCTGGGGCTCCATCAAGTTAAGCCGGAGAGGCGGGGGCTGAGGCTGGCTGCGAGGGCTTTGCGCCCTCGGCGAAGGGCACACGCGGCTGAGCCCCTAACCTGTTGTGTGTGTGTGTGTGTGGGAGAGTGTGTGCGTGTGTGAGTGTGTGTGTGTGTGTGTGTGTGCGCCCCGACGACAATTCGCGCCCGCGGCCTCGGGTAAGCCCTGCCGACATGCTCCCGCGAATATATCCGATCGTACAAGGAGAGGATTGTGTGTGTGTGTGTGTGTGTGTGTGTGTGTGACTGTCTTCGAGCAAGCTATACGCTATGTGTGTGTTCGCCAAAGTCGCCAAAGTCACCAGAGTGGAGAGTACTAGTATACTCCTACTGTGAGGGCGTTCGCGTGTGTGTGTGTGTGTGTGTGTGTGTGTGTGTGTGTGTGAGAATAAGTAACGACAGTACAGAGATGGAGAGGAACGCGTCGGGTCAGTGGTGTGAGGAGACCCCCAGCGAAGCTCGTGAGCGTACTCCGGATTTCTTCCGCAAATCAGTCAACACACACACACGCGCGCGCGCGCGCACGCACACGCACACTCACCGTCTTGGGCGCGAATCGACAAACATCATTACCATATTTCCCCTGGTCCGGTGGTGATCTGGCAGCCGTCTCTCTCGCACTCGCGCTCCGCGTCGGAACGAAATCGGATCGGGGCATTCATATCCTATTACCGTCCATACCGGCTCGGCAGAGTGGAAAATGCGCGGGAGAGATGGAAGGGAGCGGGGAGAGATGGAAGGGAGCGGGGAGAGGAAATCAGAGATAAAAATGAGAGGGAGGGAGAGAGGCGTTTTGTGACAGGTGTGCTAAGTCGCGTCAGCGGGGGGGGGGGGGGGGCAAAGTGAGGTGCAAAGGTGGAACGTGTTCGGATGAGAAGGGGGAAGCTGCTGAGGCAGAGCCGAGCCGCGGGTTCGAGTACTGCGACTGTCCCCCATGGCCTCGGCACCGCAGGGAAATGCCGGGAAAAACAACACATATCGACTAGCGTTACGTAATATGTGCCCCCTCCCCTTACCCTCCCCCCTCGCCCCCTCTTCCCCTCTCCCCCCTTGCAGCCTCGAGGACATCGCCACGATAGGGGCGGTGGAGTGTGGAAACCACCGCGCGACGCGACCATGTCGAGAAGCGTGAGGGTGGGAAGGAGCGCGATTGAAAAACGCAGCAGAGGGAGAGAGAGGGAGCTAGGGAGAGGGAGCCAAAGGTGATATGACGGCGCGCACGGCAAGGGTGTCATCCCAGGGAGGGAGCGCCGTGGAAAATAGAAAAGGAGGATATGGAGGCGGTGTAGTCGAGTTTGGTTTGAGGTGGCACGCGCGCGTGTGTGTGTGTGCGTGCGTGTGTGTGTGTGTGTGTGTGTGTGTGTGTGTGTGTGTGTGTGTGTGTGTGTGTGTGTGTGTGTGGTATTGCCGTGCTGCGCACCGAGATTCGATCCCAGACAAAGCGATCCGGTCCATGATGGAATTTTCCTCAGAAGCAGCGAAAAAAAAGCGAAACATGAAAGAGGACGGTGTAAACGTGTTTTTCCTTCAGTAACCACCTCTCCGCTTTCTGTTGGTCCAAAACTTTCTCCTGTTTTCACGCGGGCGCACTCACATCCACACCGCCCCCCCCCCTCCCCCACACACACGGAGGCATTAATAAATTCGATCGGCCAGCACTTGGTTTATTCATGACCGGGGGCTACTCCCGGGCCCCGGGTTCGAATCCCCACGTCCCCTACAGGCGCCGTGGCGCCGGGGGGTGGCCGCGCTGCCGCCCAGCGTCCACCGGCTCCGGGCTCCGGGCTCCGGGCTCTACACAGCGGCAGCGACTGGACACCAAACCGGACGGACACACTGAGGTCAGCGGAGCGGACCGTGTTTGGCTGCAGTCAGACAGAAAAGAGAGGGAGAGAGAGGAGAGAGAGAGAGAGAGAGAGAGAGAGAGAGAGAGAGAGAGAGAGAGAGGGAGAGAGGGGGGGGGAGAGAACACCCGGACCTACCTCGATAGGACCCAGCGTAGCACACGGGCGGACCCAGACAACCCTCCCAGACAAACACATGTTGTTCTGGCTGATTGGAGTGGCCAGTCCGCTGCACAGACACTGGCCATGTCACGCATTTGGTTGAGCTTGCGGAGGCTTCGCCGCCGGCCGAGGCAATCGCTTTCCACTCTCCGCTGAACCGACATGGCCCACTGGTGGAACAGGTCCGCACATTTAATTCGCTTTTGAGCGCCACATGGCCAAACACAGATTTTCGCGAGAGTATTTTGATTTGCGTTTTGTGTGTGTCAACGCGTATCCGATTAGAACTCCGCGGGGCTGGGTGCCCCTGCCCGCCTCTCCGGAACGGAGGAAAGTATTCTCCCGGCGAAAGGAAGATTGGAGAAAAAGAACAAGAAAGTGCCGCTGCTGGTGCTGCGCTCTGGCGGCGGTATTGAGTCAACGAAGCAAGTGGGGCGAACGCATCACTCCCTTGCAAAAGTATGTCGCTCCTTATTTTATTTTTCGTTTGGGGAAACGCAGAACAGCGACGAGGGAGAGAGAGAGAGACAGAGAGACAGATGGCGGATGGAGCTGTAGACGTGTCCAGGCGGTACTCGTGTAACTGACGTGGCGGAAGCGCCGACCTGAGCGGTTCTAGCGGCGCCTGGGGAGTAGCCATCGAGCCACCGAAGTGGTCCTGCACCAGATGTTGTTGGCCGGTCTGCTCCAACCCTCTCTCTCTCTCTCTCTCTCTCTTTCTCAGGGCGGGGCTCATCTCCCGTCCTCTTTCGCTCCCTCACCGCTACGCAAAACAATAACGGGCGCTGATCGATGCTGCTGCACTCTGGTGGCCAAAAATGTGCAAGCGCGCACCCAGAGTGGTGACTGTGAGAGAGTCGGCAGCGCCCTCTGCAGCGGTGGCAAACTCAGCAACACCCAAAGCAGCGGAAGTTTGCGGGCCGGGTGTGGCGGGCAAGCCTGTCTGGCCACGCGGTGCCCGTACGCTAGGAAGCTGTGGGGCGGGGGGAGGAGTTCGACGAACGTATGAGTGTGTTTCTCGACCCCGGTCCCTTTTGACTGTTACCCCTCGTCCTCAGATTCGACTGCTACTACCCGCGGTGGCTGATATGTATGCAGGGATTTAAAGGCCCGTAATATTACCGGTAAGATTCGCTAAGTTACCGTAACTTACGGTAATATTACCCGACCTTGAAAAATGTGGTATTTTTCGGTAATATTCAGATTTTCAAACTCTGAAAATTGCTGCATTTGGTGTAAAAAAAACCGGCAAAAATGGGTGGGTCCTACCTCGTCCCAGACTTCCGTCCGGAACCGTTCCTGCTTAACTTCGGTGTTCGGATGGGAACCGGTGTACCAGGAGTTGACCGCCGCTAAGACACAGGCACGACGCAGCCACCTTGGTAGGCAGGCTTCCGCAACGGCCAACATCGCCCCTTCCGCTGACTAGATTTCAGGAGTCAACCCCCTTCGACCAGCCAGTTGGTCTGTGGCCGTGAGGCCACTCCCTCGCGGATTGAGAGGGAGGTAGGATGCCCAGATCGTACACGGCCGAAGCCGATTGTACTCTACTCTTCTACGCCATGTATCCAAGTAGGTGTTGCCCGAATACTCCAGATTCCGAGGCCTTACGCTTGAAAAATGTAGAAGGCCGAACCCTAGGCCTCTACATTTAACTTCTGCCGAGTCTTGGCAAGCACCATTCCCCTGCTCGGGCGTCGAACCACTGAGTCAACGAGTGTATTCAACCTCCGGGGAATGGCCGCGGCCCAACGTCCGCGGTCACTCAGACAACACACTTTGAACACGTTCTTTTGGTATATTTTACCCACCATCCTCGGTCGGCAGACTTCAGAAAAAGTTTCACCCCGGCAAAGAGTTGAACCCCGAACCTTGTGGTCACCGACCAGTCCGCTAGCCCACTACGCTACGGAGCTCCGATGGACAGCAGCGCGCTCTTGGTGCTTACTGTGGTCCCGCAGAGAGCAGAACCGATGGGATGACTACTGTTATGTGGAAAAACATACTAAAGCGTTCTATTTTTTACAAATACCCGCTGTAAATAAATCTTTCTCATTTTTACCAAAAATACCCGTAACTTACCTATCTTTCCGTAACTTACCGTAAGGTTGAATCTTACTGGTATTTTTAAATCCCTATATGTATGTAAGAAAACCAAACGCAAGGGTAACAGTTGGTTACTTTCCGAGCAGTCACAACGGGTCATGTCACGTGACGTACGTCAGTGTCGGCTGCACCGCATAGTGAGCGAGAGAGATGCCCCGTCGGGGCGCGGCCAGGGTGTATGAGAGTGGGAGGGAGAGGGGGGGTGGAGAGAGAGAGAGAGAGAGAGACAGAGATGGCGCATCACTGCCGACAATCTGGCATACCGCGCCGCACGCGACACTGACTCAGTCAGTCTCCGGGAGAAACAATTTGCCTTCCGCTCCGCCGTCCTCTGAGCGCAGCGCAGCGCAATGCGCAGCCAACATTGCGCCGCCAAAATTCCCCCCCCCCCCCCCCCCGCGCCTCCGGCTGTGTTGCTTGCACTTTCGGGACCTTTTCTGCGCGCCAAGGTTTGCAGCCGGCGACGACAAAAGGTCGCGGGGGAATGCTGCGCATGCAATGGGCTTGCACCGGACCCCCAGCGCGCCGCGCCGGCGGGAAAAGGAAGAGCGCACAACCCTTCACAGCAGCTCCTCCGTATGTAGGCCACCGCCACTGTGTGTGTGTGTGTGTGTGTGTGTGTGTACGTGTCGTAAGGGAGGAAGGCCCATTTCATATTTACGGGTTGGTAGTACCAGCAGCCAGTCGGTCGCACGGCTGGCCGGCCACCGAGCGCGCGCTTGCGCTTTTACGATTTCCGGCAACACACACACACACACACACACACACACACACACACACACACACACACACACACACGCACGCACGCAGAGTGCAGCACAGCAGAGGGGAGGGGTACTCTGTACCGGCTGCAGCCGCTGCAGGCTGGCCGCCACTCTTCGGGACGATATTGTTTATTATTGCTCTCTCGGACCACACAAGCGGGAGGCCGGGAGACCCCCAAACGTGTAGTAGCCGCACCGTCTGAGTGGTCCTCATGCAGTGGTGCACGGGGTCCGCCTGCCCCCACCGCCCCCGCCGCCCCCGCTTCCCCCGCCCCCGAACCTGACCTATCTACCCCAGTTAGTTCGGCCCCCTTCAAAGGGGGTGGCGGCGACGAGCGAAGCCACATCACGACTACTTGTCCACGGCGTGATTGCATTCTGCAGTCTTCCGCTCCAATCTTCGGGTCAGGGACTGCTTGGTGTCAGGGTCTGGGTGTCAAGGACTTGGTGTCTGGGACTTGGTGTCTGGGACTTGGTTGGTGTCTGGGACTGGATTTGGGACTGGGAGTCAGGGACTTGGTGTCTGGGACTTGGTGTCAGACTTGGTGTCAGGGACTAGCACCAAATGCGTCACCAATTTTTGTGAAGGATCCACACTTTTTGCAAATTTTGATCTGTTTTTCCAGTCTTGAGCTTTGGCTTGGTACACATTGCACCGGCTTGTGCCGGTGGGTTCCGCCTTTCTGAGAGTCACATTGGTACAAACGGGGCTGACATTTTAAAATCCGCGTTTCCGCGCGCGGCAGGATAGGGCCGTTGTCAGATATAGCGCCCAAACAGATGTGCGACAGGGGCCCCCGTAGATGAGGCAATGAAACCTGGCACCTCAATGCTAGGACGGCGAGGGGGGCGGGGCGGGGGCAGGGCGGGGGCGGGCCGTCGGCGTTGTCGCACACCGATCCTTTTACGGCCTTCCGCCCCCGTCCGCCCCCTCCCGCCCCCGACAATCCGACTCGCCTCATTAATTGGAAACGGCTGGCGGAGCCGTGCCGGGTGCCGCCCCCGGGTGCCGCCCCCGACACGCCCGTCCCGGCATGTCAGGCGGCCCAGCAGACGACGGGCGGCTGGGGGCGGCTGGGGGCGGCTGGGGGCGGTGAGGAGAACGACTCACCATCGCCATCCGTGGCCGCCAAGCAAACACCGCGAGGCAGCCGCCCTCCGCAACGGACTCGAGAAGGACCTCATGATTTGGAAGGCGAGGGGTGGGGGAAGGGGGGGGGGGGGCGAGGAGGCGTATGGAAAAGGTGGATACAAAAGCGCGGGGAGGAAGGAGTAGGAGGAGGAAGGATGAATAAGGATACGGCGCGGGTTTTGTGACGAGATATTAAAATGGGCGTAAGGAGAAAGGTAAGTAGTTTGCAAGGAGTGCACAAGGGCGGCATTAGAGATGGGGTGGGTCCACAAAGGCACGAGGGGAGGGAGGGGGTGGGGGGCACCTCTGAAGCACCCAAAGCCACACGCCGCTACAGCAGCAGCAGCGGCAGCAGCGGCAGCAGCGGCAGCAGCGGCCGGTGGCCCAGGGCACAATCCTATACGTCTTTGTCGGGTTTAGCAAAGGCGACTTTCCCGCGGGCCGAGCGGGGCCGGGGGCCGCCATGTCACAGCGCCGCTCTCTCTCTCTCTCTCTCTCTCTCTCTCTCTCTCTCTCTCTCACTCACGCGCGTCTCACGTTAAAGAGCTCCCCAACTGTGAGGCCCTTGGGCGGCGTGGGGGTTCAGGGGGTTGAAGCCAGCGCTGCGGTGGTGCTATGCGACCCCCCCGGCATGGCGTGGCGCGGCGGTGGTTAACAGATTGCAGGCCGTGGCAGAGGGATGGGCGCGGTCGAGTTTGCGCTATGCCTGTCTACCCCCCCCCCCCCTCTCCATTCCCCCATCCCCTCTCCCTCTCCCGTCGCGACTTTACACAGGGAGTTTGCCGCCCTCTCCATCTCTGCCGGGGAGCTTCTTCCCGCGTTAAAAAACAGGGCGGTCCCTGGGGAACCGTCCGTAACCGTCAGGCAGGTAGGCAACCCGATCGCACCCGTGCGTCGCGGTGCTGCGTTTGCCTACCCCACCAGGCGCTCCGAGTGAGTTTTAAAAAGTTTTTTTCGGAAGTACGGAAGAGAGTCCATCTCAGGGCGCGCCGCGTGAACCAGTGCCGAATCCCACTCCCCCCCCCCCTTTCCACTCCAAGCATCGCCAAAGAGCCTCCTCCCTCGACGCCCCCTACGGCGATGGAGGAAAGATGACGATTGAGAGGGAGCCTGGGGGGACTGCGAGCGAGCGAGCGAGAGAGAGAGAAATCTGGACGTCAATGAGAGCGAGAGAGTGGGAGCAGATAAGAGCGGGGTGGGAGGGGTGGGGGAGGGGGGCAGACAGGGATGCAACACGCCATCTCATCAGCGAGCGCAGCCGCGGGTTCGAATACCGAGAAGGCGCCGCGCCGCAGCGGTTTTCACGAACACGTTTACTGTTACTGCCTAGCCTGCCTGTACTACACACGCGCGGGTGCGTGTCGGCGTGAAAACAATCCAGTTGGGGTGGTCGGCGATCACTGAGGTGAGGGCGTGCACCCCGCGTGCGCGCCGCGTGTGCGCCCCGTGTGCGCCCCGTGCGCGCACGCACGAGGCCCTTCCGCCCACAAGCCCCTTTGTGCCCGGCACCACGAGCGGGCCGCTCCCGCTCGGACCCATATTTCAATTCCATGTCGGAAACGGGGCGTCGCATGACGGCGGCACCGGCAGGGCCCGGGGCCCGGGGCCCGGGGCCCGCGCTGTGTCAGAGGCCACCGCTGCCGCCGTCAACACCGGGCGCGGTGGCTGAGCGGCGTGCGAGCTGGCGACCGGCGCGCCGCATCCGGGGTTCGAATCCTGCGGATTCACAAGCCGCAACCACAGCAACAACAACTACTGCTTTAAACAAGTCCTGCCCCCGACAGCATCTACAATTTAAATGCAGCAGCAGCGGCGGCGGCGGCGGCGGCACGGTGGCATGGGGGAGTGTGGGACACTCTTTACAGCGCTCCAGCAGCGGCAGCCGGCGTTGTAAAACTAGTGTTTTGAAGGGCCGAAACAAAAAGAAAGTTCTTTTTCGCTCTGTACAAAAGAAAAAGAGAAAAATGATTTTTAAAACACTACGCCAAACACCCCGAGAAAGCGGCGGGCTGAGATTCGAACAGTCGGCAGCCCCGCTGGGCACATGACAAGCGCACCGCAGCCCCTGGACCCCGAGGACCCCCTGGGGGGCCCTTCCTTGTCCTTGCCCCGCACGTGCCGAGGAGTCGCCCCGCCGCGCGGCCCCACGCGCCCTAACCGTAATTGGCAAAGTTATTTTTGCGAAATGAAAAGGAATAAAGTGTTATGTCGTCCGCGCGCGCCGTGCCGCGCCGTGCCGCGCCGTGCCGCGCCGTGCCGCGCCGTGCCGCGCCGTGCCACGCCGCCTGTGAGCCCGGCCCGGCGCATGCTCGGGGATACCAACAATAATAATGCGATACTGTCCGCTTCTGTTAGCACTCGCCGGCTCAATGGACGCTATGCAAAATTTCTTTCTCCGTCTAATCCTCTTCCTCGCCTACCGTCTCTCTCTCTCTCTCTCTCTCTCTCTCTCTCTCTCTCTCTCTCTCTCTCTCTCTCTCTCTCTCTCTCTCTCTCTCTCTCTCTCTCTCTCTCTCTCTCTCTCTCTCTCTCTCTCTCTCTTTCACTTTCTCGCCTCCCTCGCCGGTGTAATACGGCTGTTCTCCAGCAACGAAGCGAGCCTAAAGTACAAAAGAAATTTCGGATAAAACGCGGGAGCGGGAATTTACTACGAGCTACAAGAGGAGGTGGGAGAAGAGGAGGAGGAGGAGGAGGTATCGAAAGTCGATATGACGCAGCGCAGACTGATGGCATTACTTCTGGGGGAACCGTGCTCTCTCTCTCTCTCTCTCTCTCTCTCTCTCTCTCTCTCTCTTCTCTGTGCTCTCTTTCTCTGTGTCACTCTCTTTCCGATTAGAAGGACGACGCGGAAGAGTGAAAAAGAGGGGGGGGGGGGGGGGGCTCAAATACGCCCCATTGTGGACTCCGTTAGGAGTAATCGAAGTTACGTGGGTTTTACACCGGGGAGAGGTGGGAGGGGGACTCGGCACCACCATCATACACGCGTCACACGGCCGTTTCCACTGGTGTCCACTCCACCCCCTGGCGATGTCGGCAGAGGACCAGCGGACCAGCAGCGCAACGGGGCAGCCGAGGCAGATACCATATCCCCTCGTTGTTTCTACCGAAACAAGAAATCAGGGGGAGAGAACGCGGTTCGTTTGTCAAATCTAAAGATGTGAATTTTCCCATCCGAAAAATATATAGAATTCGGCCCAAAATTTCAGTCAAATTTTTCCAGTAGCCAGTCAAGACGGGCATGGGCAAAGCCTGGGAAACTTTTGTATTTTTCATTGAAGATTTTCAATTTGTCAGTGAAAAATTTCCTCATCTCTATTCTGATCGGCGGCCGCCGGTTTACAGACAGCTGGCACGTAAGCCCTTCGGCCCTCCGCACACTCTGGCGGCCCACAACTTTCTCCCTCACACCTTATCAACCGCCATATGCTACATTCCTCTCTCTATCCCTCTCGCACCACATAGCCCTATAGGGGTACTCGCTTATCACTTCGCTGCCGCCAACAGTTGTCACCGACTCCATCATCATCAGCATCATCCCTGCGTGTGCGTGCGTGTGAGCGTGTGCGTGTGTGTTTGCATTGGCGTCGGCGGAGCAGCAGGCGGTGACTGATTAGGCGTCGCATGGGCCAGATAAGGGCCGCCCAGATAGGGAGACTCCTCTGTGTGTGTGTGTGTGTGTGTGTGTGCATGTGCGGGATTTGATGACGATGATTCACTTGCCGATGACGACCACACGACGTTATAGGCAGTGTCTCTGACCGGACACGGCTTCACCCCCACCCAACACAGGGTTGGCGCACTAACCACCCGAATGTGTGTGTGTGTGTGTGTGTGTGTGCTCAGGTGGGACACAGTGCACCCCCCTGCCAGCACAGCGGAGCTCCTCCATAACACTCAGGTATGACACCCATAGCGCCGCGTGGGCTTATATGATACGGCACCACTGGCTACGTGCCGCCCCCTAGTGAGGTCACACACACACACACACACACACACACACACACACACACAGCAGGGAAAAGAACAAAATTATTACGGAAGGAGCTCAGGAAGAGGGCGCGCCCGCATCAAGGCCCATCCAAGACAACGGCCCCCCCCCGAATGTGCGGCGGCGGCGGCGCAGCACCGCCGTAACTGTATGAGAATTTGCGTGGTACTTGCGCGCTGACGGGCGACCGCCAGCCCCGCCACTGCCGCCGCCGCCACCGCCGTAAAATGAATAAAGAAAAGAAGGAGGATGGGGGAAGGGAGGGGCGAGTGTGGCGAAAATCCCTAATGGCTCCCGACTACTAATATCTCTCGGCGACCGTCTTTTGTTTCTTCATTCAATGAACGGGCCCCGCATTACCAGATTATTACGACTATTATTTGCCCCCCGCCGGCGGCCTAGCGGGCTGCGAGTGTTCGGGGTGAGGGGGGTCTTGACCCGGGCCGTGAAACGCTCGCATGCCGCCGCCGCGCGCCTCAAGCGCCGACTTTTATTTTCCCCTCTGGACAAAGAAAGCGGGGACGGCGACGGCTGCAGCGGGTGGGGTAAGCGACGGGTGGGAGATGTAGCGGGTGGGAGACGTAGCGGGTGGGGGCTGCAGCGGGTGGGGTAAGCACCGGGTGGGAGATGTAGCGGGTGGGAGACGTAGCGGGTGGGGGCTGCAGCGGGTGGGGTAAGCACCGGGTGGGAGATGTAGCGGGTGGGAGACGTAGCGGGTGGGGGCTGCAGCGTGTCGGGGATGCAGCGGGTGGGAGATGCAGCGCGTGGGCATAGACGCAGCGGGTGGCAGAGCGGGTGACAGCGTCGGCTAGTGTGTCTGGCCAACGACTGCACATATTATGCAATGAAAACGCCGGCAATGGTGCCCGTATACGATGATATGCCTCCCAGGTGCGCCGTGCAATTCCAGCGGCAGCGGTGCAATAGGCAATCGCCACGCGGCCCCCCGGGAGGTCTCGGGTGGGCCCTCATATCGTCACGCTCTCTCCCGCAATGCACGTCGCAAGGCATGAGGTGGGGCGTTAGACAAGGACAGGAGGTGTCCGGTCCGAGCGACACAGAAAACAAGGTGCACTGCTCGCGCGGTTCCGCGAAAACAAATCCAAAAATAAAAACGGTATTTGAACCCATGACTTTGCGGTGCACCGGAAGGCGGTCGCGCAGGTCACGCCGCGACGGCGGCGGTGAGCGCTGGGGGAGAAGGAGGGGTGAGGGAAGAAAGGGAGGGGGAACAAAAGGGCCTTTAATCCGTCGTAAACAGGGGCGTAAACGCGGCGTAACGAAGCACGGACGCACCAGGGGGGGAGGCTCGGTGCAGCGGGAAACAATGTACCCACCCACCGGCACCTCCGGGCGCCTCGCAACTTTATAAGAATTCCTGATAGCTTTTGAAACGCCCTAAGGCCGGCCCCGCCCCGCCCCGCCCCGCCGCTCTGGCCTCAGTCGCAGACCCATTCACGGCGGCGTGCAGCGGTAGTAGTGGACACCGAGGTGAGCGGCAAACTTGTTCCCTCCTCCCAGAACAAAACGGGAGGAAGCGCGCGGCCAGAAGAGCATCGCAAAGTGTGCAGGAGGAGGCCGCCGCGGCCACACGGAGCAGGGGCAGGGGCAGGGTGGGGCTGACAAGCGGCCACTCCCACCGCGCCCCTCCGCACTCTCGAGGCACAGGCCACGCAGATACCCCGTGATACCTCCGCAGCCCCGCTCAGTTACCAGGACACTCGTCCCTTCCAGTGTCCCTCTCGGGCCTCGCGGTCGCGGCGCGGTCGCCGAGGGGTGCATCGTTGAGGTGCGCCACCCCGCAAACCACCCTCGGTCTAACGCGATAAACATTTTCACCGCAATTTATAGCGGGCTGAGCGTTTCCGGGCGGGGCGGCGCGGTGAGCGGCGCAAGGTGGCCGCCGCCACCGCCTTTTACACGTTAATTACACACCGTGATTATGACAGTGCGTGCGCCGCGGGCGACACCCCGCGCCACGCCCCGCCACGCGACTGACACGCGGCCGGCACGCGACCCGCGTCCGCGACGCTCCTATATTTTTTTTTTCCCCCGCCCCCTCTGCTATGCGCCGCGTAGCAATGACAAGGTAGGCAGAGGTAAGTTAATTTGCAGCGCGAGGGGCGCCCACGCTGCTTCCGGGAGGGGGGGGGGGGGGGGGAGGGGGGGGGCACGCCCAACACGATCAACGGGGCGGGTGCATGTGTCCCGACAAACAGACCTTGCACCACACACACACACACACACACACACACACACACACACAAACACACGCGCGCGCGGAGTGCCCCGCAAAACACAACCAACAACAGCGGCAGCGGCGCAGCGCCACTGGCGCCCGCAAACTGTGCGGTGGCGGTCGCGTAGGCGGGGCCGGCCTGGGGCGGGCCGGGGGCGGGTCGGGGGCGGGCCGGGGGCGGGCCGGGTCTCCCAGCGCGGCGGCCAGCGGCTGACCCAGGACACCTATTTCGCGACACACATGCGACGGCAAAGTGACTGCGGCGGTGGTGGTGGTGGTGGCGGCGGCAGCGAATGGCATGGTGTTTCGGTCCAGTCCAGAGCTGCCACTGCCCCCCCCCCCCCCCTCGCAGCAGCAGCACAGCGAACGCGCCACCTCTTCGCCTAAACTAATTATTCCGACCGTGTTCGCACTCAATTGTTTCCGCCATTTATTTTTTTATTTTTTGGGGGACCCGTCGCCGCGCGTTTCCATATTTTATTTCCGTCTGTTTTCATAACCCGTGCGGGTGGTATATCTGGGGATCATGGCGGGTAGGACTCACGGTACCTCCCCCCCTCTCTCTCTCTCTTTGCCGGCAAAACAGATTTCCAGCGACACGTGAAAACGGAAGTTCAAGAACGAAAACACTTCCAGGTCTGGAACTCTCGATAGCCGGTATGAGAAACTTGAGGTTCGGCCCAATTTTGTGCGGCGCTTGTGCATCACGATTTCTCATACCCGCTCTCAAGAGTTCCCGTTCCGAAAGCGTCTCTTTTCTTTCTTCTTCAAGTTCCGATTCACAGTCTCTTTGTAAACCTCTATTTCGAAATTACATCCGAAAACAGCGTCAGCGTGGGTGAAGGGCGACATGTTCCCGACACCCGACACCATACGAGCATTGACAACGTGTACCGTGCTCTGTGCAGGCATGCAAACCCAACACACACACACACACACACACACACACACACACACACACACACACACACACACACACACACACACACACACACACACCTGGGCTGCCTGTCGTTTTGCCTGTCGCATTCGCTATTCCATGTCACCCCGTGGCGCGCGCGACGGCGCTCCTTCGCAGAAGAGGGGAGAGAGAGAGAGAGAGAGGGAGGGTGAGTGCGCGCTTCGGTTTCAGGGGGTGGAAGGGGATTCGATTCAAGCCCTGCCCCGTGCCGTGCCAGCGCACAGCGTCGCACCGGGTCGCGGGGGGTCGCGGGGGGCGCGGCGGCATGTCCTCCTGTCCCCCGGCGGCCTCCGCGGCCCCCGGCGGCCCCCCGCGGCCCCCCGGCGGCCCCCGGCGGCCCCCCGCCAGCCCCCGGGGATCATTCGTTTCCCACCCCGTCCCCTGAACGCTGCCGCCGAGTCCTCGGATGCCATGTCACTCAATATACATATAAAGTGCGCAATTTAGGGGGTTGGCGGGGGCCGTGGGGGTCGCGGGGGCCGCGGCATGATGGCCACTTTTTGCGGTGCGGCGGCGGCGGCAGGCGGCGGCAGGCGGCGGTAGCCCCCAGCTACCCCCAGCCCGCGCGCCGCGCACCTCAGCGCGGGGGCCCCTCAGCGGCGCGAGCGTGGCGCCCCCTCCGCGGCGAAGACGACAACTAGGACAGGAGTTCTCACGGTTCTCATATTCATAAGTAAACTCGGGCGCCGCACAAGGAGTAGTGTGCGTCGCGCGGCAAGAGGATCGTGGAGTCGGCGGGGGCAGCGAGTACGGCGGGGCAGCAGCGGGGCGCCGGCGGCTGGAAACTTTGGGCCTCAATGCAAAACCAGACGGACGGCGCACAGCTGGAGTCCTGGAGCCTGGAGGCCTGGAGCCTGGAGGCCTGGAGCCTGGAGCCTGACGGCAAGAGTGCGACGGCCATGTCGCTCTTATGAATTTAGCGGATAAGGCCGAGGACACGCGCCGGGCCGGCCTCTGGCCCGCTGGACTCACCCCGACCAGCGCACCACCACCGCGGGCCGGGCCGGGCGTCTGGGAACACGAAAATCTCATTACGTCTGTCGGCCGCGATTAACAATTCAAATCCAAGATATGCGGCGCTGTGCGGCGGATGACCGGGGCTGTGAGTGCAGGGCACGGCTGCTCACCCGGTCACCCCGCCGCCCCGCCGGGCTCGCAGGGGTCGCGGCTATAGTTCCTTCCCCTCTAACCACACTTTTTATTATTTTCCCCTTATTTTTCCACCGCCCTGCAAAATTTTTCTGTCCCCGCACGCTCACTCGGTCCCGCATGGCCTCTTCACCTAACCGCCTAAAGGGCACCGCGTGGCCTATTTGGGGGGGGGGGGGGGGGGCTCCCTGGACGCCGCCCAACTGGGGCCGCACAGCCAGCGTGGCGCCGGCGGCGTCGGCTCGACACAATGTTCAGCACCAAAGCCGTCGAGATTTTTGAATCTCTTTGGATGTCATTTCGGTCGGCCATGACGGATTCGCCATGACAGTTAGCGCCTCTCTCCGGGCTCGGGCTCCCTACCCTGACCTCTGACCCCGAGAGAGGGCCGCCGCCGAGGGGGTGGGCGGGGGCGGGGGGGGGGGGGACCCACTGCCCGCGTGAAGCTCCGGCGGGAACGGAACGGCCCCTGCAGCGGCCACACGTCTCCAAGTGTATTTGCATTTCAAATTCTCCCACGCTCTCTCTTTTTGCGTCTCCCTCTCTGTCTATCTCTCTCTGCCTTGCTCGCACGCGCGTTTTTCTCCTCGTCACGTTTAATTTTTTTTTCACTTGGCAGTGTGATTATGTTCCCCCGGGAAACCGCGGGGCGTGAGCGAGTGGGAGAGAGATAGAGATAAGGGGGGGGGGGGGTCGCCGCATGCGCGTCCCCTTTCATTACATTCGAGTAATTTTTATTAATCCGATATGTTTTCCCTCTCTCTCGCGCTCGCACACTTACGCGGCCATTTCGTGCTAAGGAGCCATTCCGCGGGAGCCGGGCCAGGGCCACCTGGAAGGTTGCCTTCGGAGAGAGCCTGGCCAGCCCTGGCCGCCCAGCCGCGCCACAAACCACCCCTCCTTTACCACCATCCCCCCACCACCCCTCCTTCACCACCCCCCACGGGCAGCTCTCCGTCTCTGTCGCACGGCCACGCGAGCGAGGCAGGACAATGTTACGTGGTTGGTGCGGTCGGTCAGTCTGTATTTCTTTTCTTTTCTCCTTTTTCCTTTTTTTTAAGGGGTTGGAGGAAAGAAATTAGGGAAAAGTGAAGGGGAGGTGCGGAGTGCGGAGATAACGTGCTATCAGCCCGCGGCCACTTTCTCCCCTGTCGTAGCATTTTATTTTTCACTTTTCAAATTGTTTCTCATTTTCCCCCCTTTTTTTTATTTTATTTGCCGCCTCCCTGACGTCCTGGCCGAGCCGATAGGCTTATATAGAGCTGCCCGCTCGTTGAGATTTATTCCCCGATACACCTGAGAGAGAAAAGAGAGTGAGAAGGAGAAAACCACGCACGCGTACCGTGCATTCCTCGCAGTTCCGGGAGGCCGGGATTGGGGGAGGGAGGGGGTTGTTGAAGTTTAAGGGGGAGGGGGAGGGGCAGGAGTCTTGTGTTCCTGTAGCCCGGGGCGGCGATCCCAGAGGCCAAGGTATGTATATCATGTGATAAGTATATATATATATATATATATATATATATATATATATATATATATATATATATATATATATATATATATATATATATATATATATATCGACAATTTTCACCTTCAGGGAAAAATAAAAACGGACGAGGTCGCTGCTTCGGTAGGAAGCTCCCACAGGAATTTAAAAAAAAAAAAAAAAAAAAAAAAACGGAAACAAATATAGTGTGCGTGTGGACAGGGGTGTGCAGGTGACAGCGTTTATGCACGGCCACGAC